>RHDT01000279.1:0-139627 GCA_004000165.1 Taphrina sp. SM11 | reverse complement strand
GGTGACACACTTCAAAGAGCGCAAAAGCTGAGTGCATACAAAGGGTAAAAGCGCCAGCTGGAGGCCCGGCATGATGGCCAGCAAGCTGAAGGCAGATGATCCATTTGCTTCCGCACTCGTGGCGTATTGTTCTCTCACTATTAAAGATTTCAAAAACGTCCTTTATAGTGGGAAAATCAATCAAAAAAACCAGACTCTATTACTAGAATGATCACTCTCCACTTTGCGGCTCCACTTTGCGGAGCTCACACCAACCCAGCGCCCTAGTTGCGCCCTAGTATGAACTAGCACACTAGAGCACATAACTGCAGACTGGCTTAGCTAGTAGTCTATACAGAGATAACAGATATCACAGATAGAGGTGAATATTACATTATATCACCCACACATTGTGGATATACTGCAACATCACACACATTGTGGATATACTGCAACAGCTTCGCCGCGCCTTTGATGCGGTGCGCCTGTAAAAGATGACTCTGGTATTGGTCCACTGAACAACAAAGCTTGTGCTCGATACAAGATAGAAGGTTGAGTTCGGGTAGAATACGAAATACACGGTCTCGTACTGCGTCGATTGACGACATTTTTGGGCTTATGGCTTTTGTATAGATTGGGACAAAGAGAAGCGTGACACATTCTCAGCAGGGCGAACGCTCGCTGCATGCGATGGCAAAACACCGCCCGGAGGCCTGGCAGACTTTCAGCGTATGCAGAGAGGACCTTGTGTATTCTCTCCGTACACGTGGCGTTCTACTATCTCACTTTTAACGATTTCAAAACCGTCCTTCATAATGGGGTATTCAATCAAAAAATCTTGTTTCTTTTGTTAGGGAACGTGGCTTATATGTTCGAGAGTCGTCACGAATATGCAGAATGACTAGGCAAATGTCTGCAGAAATTCTGCAGATATCTTCAACTGTTTTGATGGTGCAGCAGAAGAATTACAACAAATGAAAAATGATGGTTGTCAAATTTCGGCCCCGTGGAATTCGTTCGCGTGAATCAACCCCTGTACAATGGGCAAAAGCGCCAGCTGGAGGGCCGGCAAGATGGCTAGTGCACTGAAGGCAGATGATGCATTTCCTCCTGCACGTGGTGTATGGTTCTCTCACTATTAAGGATTTCAAAAACGTCCTTTTTAGTTGGAAAGTCAATAAAAAAAAGCCGACTCTATCGCTAGTGTCTTTCAGGTGATGGGGAATGTATCGTACAGGAGTGACATCACAATAATTACGGGGCCGAAGACATTCAATGTTTGGTACAATAGTGCCAGGTGAATCGTTACTCAGGTGCAACTCTTTCAAGCCATTGTAAAATTATGCTGTCACTTTTTCCCCTTTGTCGAGCTCAAAGTAGGGAGAATGATCTGCAAACACACTGCATGAGATAGCGCGATGCAACGCGCATGTCCGTGACGTATGTTAAATACATAAGGTATGGTCACGCTCTTTACTCAAGGTCTTTTTAAATCAATCAAAATTGCCAATTTCGAAATACTGTATGGTCACTTTTTGAATCATCTACAATAGTGCGGGGTGAATTGTTACACAGCAGCCACTTTTTCAAGCCATTGCAAAAACATGATGTCACTTTTTTCTTTTAGCCGAGCTCAAAACATGCAGAATCTTCTGCAAACGACCTGCATGAAATAGCGCGACGCGACGCGCATATCCGTGATGAACCTCGAATATATAAGGCATGGTCTCGCTCTTCTACAACCGTTTTTCTAAATCCAACAAAAATGCCAACTTCGAAGTTCCAGCACATAAAGCCCGCCCAGCACGACACCATCCTCAAGCTGGCCAAGCAAGGACTTCCTCAGGCTTCTATAGCCTCCGCTCTATCGATCAGTAAGATGACGGTCTCCAGACATATTCGTCACGACTTGGTACGTCACTCCGAAGTGCCGAAGAAGAGGCCCGAAAGTGAAGAATATGATGACCTTGTGCAGACAGCCTACCAACGCCAGATGATTCGAAATATGAGATGGGCAAGCAACAGAGTCATCTGCGACTATCTGCAGATTTCGAAGACTCGTCTGCAGAAATTGTATAAGATGGAGGACCTCAAAAAAAGAGTAGCTTGCCGGAAGCCATTTTTGAATGCCGCCCATATGCAAGCTCGCCTTGCTTGGGCCATGCAGCATCGGCATTGGACTTTCGACGACTGGAAACACATCATCTGGTCTGACGAGTCTTCCATCTGTCTGGGAAAGCTTGCAGGACGGCGATACGTGCTTCGTAGCCCCGATGGCAGGTTCGATCACGAAAATCTTGTGCCAGCCTTTAAAGAACATAAGAAAAGCGTCATGGTCTGGGGATGCTTCTACGGCGAGACTCTCGGACCATTAGAATACTTCCCTGCAGGCTCTATCAACTCAGACGGCTATATGAACCTGCTTGAAAAGACGTTGTTGCCTCTCATTGACGAGGAAGATGGTCTGATCGAAAACCTTCTCGGGAGCCGCAACTTGACGCTGCAGCAAGACAATGCACCCATTCACACAAGTCGTAAGACCACTCGATTCATGCAGCAGAACGGCATCCGAACGATACCCTGGCCAGCAAACTCACCTGACTTGAATCCTATCGAACATGTGTGGCAACTGCTGAAACGACTGATTTGGAAGAACTGGGCCAGACAAAAAAAGGCTTTGAACAAGACTCTGACGACTGAGAACTTTGAAATCCTTGTGAAAGAAGCTTGGGGCAGTATGGATCCTGCCCATTTGAGGTCGTTGGTGGAGAGCATGCCTAGAAGGATCGAGGCAGTGATTAGTGCGAAAGGTGGTCATACAAAATATTGAAGTTTTTCGCTCCCGTAACAATTCACCCCGCACTATTGTACTGCTTTCATCCTCTCACAGTAGGTGCTTGTGGCAGGCCTTGCTCTGCCCGCTCGAGAATCGTGAGATGCTGAAATGGTTTGATAGGCCAATACTGTGGCATGGACCCAAGAATCTGCCAACTTTGTCAAGACGAAGAAAGATGAGCGTGAACAGGACCTGCAAGTTCGAGCGTCATCGCGGCTCTGCAGAATGGTTCAGCAGATGTTTGCAGAAATTTTGCAAATTTCTCGAGATCTTCCAAAGAGAAGCAAAAGAGTTTGGAACAGTTAAGTGATGATTGTCAAAATTCGGCCCCGCGACAATCGTGGGCTTGAAATACAATAATGATTGTAAGTTTGTAAGCTGATCTAACGCACGCCATTCTTCACACTTTTTACTGTGCCGAATCGGAACGGCATCTACAATAGTGCGGGGTGAGTTGTTACACAGCGACCACTTTTTCAAGCCATCGCAAAATCATGATGTCACTTTTTTCTCCTAGCCGAACTCAAAACAAGCAGAATCTTTTGCCAACGACCTGCATGAGATAGCGCGACGCGACACGCATATCCGTGATGAATCTCGAGTACATAAAGCTTGGTCTCGCTCTTCTACCGTACCACCGTTTTTCTAGATCCAACAAAAATGCCAACTTCGAAGTTCCAGCACATAAAGCTCGCCCAGCACGACACCATCCTTAAGCTGGCCAAACAAGGACTTCCTGAGGCTTCTATAGCCTCTGCTCTATCGATCAGTAAGACGACGGTCTCCAGACATATTCGTCACGACATGGCGCGTCACCCCGAAGTGCCGAAGAAGAGGCCCGAAAGTGAAGAATATGATGACCTTGTGCAGGCAGCCTACAAACGCCAGATGATCCGAAATATGAGATAAGCAAGCAACAGAGTTATCTGCGACTATCTGGAGATTTCGAAGACTCGTCTGCAGAAATTGTATAAGATGGAGGACCTCAAAAAAAGAGTAGCACGCCGGAAGCTATTTTTGAATGCCGCACATATGCAAGCTCGCCTTGCTTGGGCCATAGAGCACCGACATTGGACTTTCGACGACTGGAAACACATCATCTGGTCTGACGAGTCTTCCATCTGTCTAGGAAAGCTTGCAGGACGGCGATACGTGCTTCGTAGCCCCGATGGCAGATTCGATCATCAAAATCTTGTAAACCGCCTTCAAAAAACATAAAAAAAGCGTCATGGTCTGGGGATGCTTCTACGGCGAGACTCTCGGACCATTGGAATACTTCCCTACAGGGTTCATCAATTCAGGCGGCTACATGGACCTGCTTGAAAAGATATTGTTGCCTCTCATTGACGAAGAAGATGGTCTGATCGCAAACCTTCTCGGAAGCCGCAACTTGACACTGCAGCAAGACAATGCACCCATCCACACCAGCCGCAAGACCACTCGATTCATGCAGCAGAACGGCATTCGAACGATACCCTGGCCAGCAAACTCACCTGACCTGAACCCGATCGAACATGTCTGGCATTTGCTGAAACGATCGACTTGGAGGAACTGGGCCAGCCAAAGAAACGTCTTGAACAAGACTTTGACGACTGAGAACTTTGAAATCCTTGTGAAGGAAGCTTGGGTCAGTACGGATCCTGCTCATCTGAGGTCGTTGGTGGAGAGCATGCCTAGAAGGATCGAGGCAGTGATTAGTGCGAAAGGTGGTCATACAAGATATTGAAGTTTTTCGCCCCGTAACAATTTACCCCGCACTATTGTATGACTGAGTTGAAGTAATTGGGCAAATTCACGCTAGAGTACCGAAAAACATAAAAAATACGTGTTGTCTGTCTGCAACAAATGATGACAAAGTCTAGTATTCTCACTGATCTTGAAAAAGCACTTCGTCCTCATAGACATGCCTAGAAATGAGTGCAATTCAAGTTTTGCATAAATTGGTGCCATTTCGTTTTGGGTCGTTTCTGGCAATTTATTGTTCTACAGAATTTGTTAGCAATGACCGTTGTCTTCTCCAATATTCGATGCTGTCTGAAAAGTTCATTGAAACAGTGACACCTTGATTTTATCTCCCTGTCTTGGCCTGGTCATTCTCGAAAAAGGTCCAATTGTCAAGTACTGAATTGAACAGTACGTACAATAGACAGACCTAAAATTGATTGTTGGTAGCTCTTCGCTGCTGATAGCTCAATTGAAATGAGCAAGAACAAGTCTTCGTGGCGTTTCAATTCTGGAAGAAGACGACTCTGATTTCGCACTGTAGAGATGGTTCAAGAAATGCGGGTGTTGTGACAAAACTATACTGTACGTGCAGAATTGGTAACATTATGAATTTTCGAAACACATCAAATTCAACAAGTGCGAGCCGAATTGAGATGCTAAATTAGAACGTGATTCTATTCGGTCACAGATTCGGAAACATACGGGCTTTCCTACTCTCATATTTCTAAGCAGATCTCAGTCATCACATACAGTACACTTGATTGTGCATACAAATAGCTTAGCTGATAGTTTGAATGCCCAATAGCTATCGTACTGTACTGTATGAACAAGAGAGCTCACATGACTACATACTGTAACCTTACAGATGAGAAATCCGTTATGAGCTAGTTGCACAATATCTCAGCTCATGGCATCTTCTAAGCTCGATGACAGGCTTCAGTGCAGCTCACTTCACTAGCTAAAGCTTATGCTGGGGCCAAGCTTGGCTCTGGTCGGTTTGCGGACATCGAGAGCGTATCGATAATCATAAGTTTATGCCATGCTATGCGAACACGTCACAGAAAACAGCCAGGTCGCGAAACTTCAGACGTTTCGGTAGGTGTACCACCGAAATGCTCATTGTTGCAGAATTAATTTAGCCTTCCTCTTTCCAGACACAGCATCCAATTCTGTATAGATCCTGACAGTAACTTTGTCAAAGACAGCTAAGGTTCTTTCATTCGGATTGCCAGGACGAAGGACTAGCTCATATCCTTCCGAGTTCAATGTCGCCTCTGGGGTCGGATCCGCCATCGAGGATAAAGGTACAACACCTTCAATTCCGAACTTTGCTACGAATACAACGATACCATTCTCAAAAACTTTCATAACGAAAGCATCTTCCAAAACGTCCTTATCTCGTAATGCTTGACCGACATAATACTCTATACTGGCGCGTCCAGCCATCTGAGCCATGCGATGCCGATAGTTGATACTATTGCAGATTACCTCCATCCTTGACTGATTTTGCAGCGAGCTGTGTAAGGGTTCGAAGTCGATAGCAGCAGCAAGCTGGCGATGAGCAATGACATCTGCATATCGACGTATCGGAGATGTGAAGTGGGTATAAATTCTGCTGGCAAGTCCATAGTGCTTGAACTCATCCTGTGACAAGGTACCGGATGAGAAGTATTCAGCGGATAGCATACATCTGGTAGCCATGATTCGTACCAATGTGTTGAAAAACGGCTCATTAGGCACCGTACATGTATCTAAGGAATCCGCCAACTCCTTAGAAGATCCAGTATGCAACCGTAATCCACGCCTAATCCTGAGCATATTCTCCAGTGTTTCAAAGTTAGATGCTGGAGGTGGAGCATGTCGCCGAAGCATAGCTGTCTCTGGAAAGGCTTGATAGATTCGTGTTGCTACGCTGATATTGGCGAGGAGCATAAACTCCTCAACTAGAGAATTCGTCTCTAATGCGATTTTGGTCTGAACATCAATGGGCTCGGAAGTCTCACTATCGGTCTCGACACGGACTTCAGGACTAGCGAGATTGAGAGCGCCTGCATCCAATCGCGCTCTTCTGAGGTACTTCGATAGTTCTAGAAGAAGCCGCATGCCAGTGGTAAGATCATCTTGACATTCTTTGTTGTCTATACGTAATTGTGCCTGCTCATATGAGAATGCTTCTCGAGACTTAATGACAGATTTTCTGAACTCCACTTGAACGATCTCACCCCGAGGAGTCATTTCCCACATGGTTGAGAACGCAAATCTCTCCACATAGGGCATGAGAGAGCACAAATTCGTTCCAAGTAGATGCGGAAGCATATCTATACGCTTATCAACCATATATACTGTGGTTCCGCGGCTTGCAGCTTCGTCGTCCATGGCAGTGCCTGCTTTCACAAAGCTCGAGACATCTGCAATATGGACACCGACCTCGATATTGCCATTAGGAAGTTTCCGTGCATGAAGTGCATCATCGATATCCTGACAGCCCGGCGGATCAATACTGCAAACCAATAAATGCCTAAGATCGAGTCGATCCTGCCATTGCGGGTCTGTCTTCTCGATAGGAACTGACCACGCGTCGCCTTCCTCTGGGAGACAATCAAGAACTGCTTTCGGAAAAGGCCGGTATTGAACATCCCATTCTAGTAGTAGTGCCTCGGTTTCTGCTTCCTTGCTCTCAACAGCTCCGAGAGCTCGAACGAAATGACCCTCTGGATATCTTGAGTTCGGCGTCCACTTGTCGATGGTTACCAAAACTTTCTGTCCAAGAAGTGCTTCAGCCTGCCTAGTCCGAATCCGAATTTTCGGAATTCGACGATCCACAGGAATAACAAAGATTGCTCTTGTGCCCCGTGATCCAGAATCTCGAAGAACGTTTCCGGAATCTACATGTGCTATGTATGGCCTCCATTTTCGCTTCACGATTCCCACAACTTTGGCCATGGGTTGCTGAAGATCCACCGAAGTATCGCACTGATGGGTGGCCTCAGCTGAAGAATTCTGGTTGGCTTCTTCTGGAGGATTCGTATCATCATCAGCATCGTCGTTCTTGTTCAGCTCGTTCTCGTCTAGAAGCATGTTTGGGACCTTCTTCCATTGATCTACTGGAAGAACTTCGAGCACTACTATATCTCCATGCACAGCACGATTAATGTTTTCGCGCCCCACAATATTCAAGGGTCGCTTGTAAGCAGGGGTGGAGACAGTGGCCTCTAAAGAATTGTATGTAGACACATTGAACACACCTGAATAGAGCATGTTTCGACGGAGACCTTCCTGAACACGGACTTGGCCATAATATTCACTGTACACGAATTGTCCAGAGTGAGATCCCTCGATATTCTGATTGTCGATACTAACCGTCATGTCGAGCAATCGTTCCGAATGTGGCAATAACATGAGATAATCCTTGACAGATCTGACCTGGAGTCCCTCACTCCTGGCTTTCTCCCTGTTCAGGCGATCATTGGTAAGTAAGAGTACCACTGGCGACGTGAATTTCGTTCCTCGCGTGGCTTTCTGCAAATGTTCTTGATACCACAGTGCGGCTACTCTAATAGCGCGATCATTCCGATCGTTTATAGTCTCCTGTCCTTGTCGAGTGACATGTGTTGCTAGATGAAACTCATTATGAAACACATAAAATCTTTTATCAGCATCCTGTACTAATTGCCGCAGGCGATTATACAATGGCAAGCTCTTGTTACGAAGTTCCTCAAGTGCTGTCTGCAGGACAACTACGTCCATGAACACGTCTGCTTGTTCCATGACGTCCATGCAGTGGTAGTAGACGTTGGTGTCGGGCACGATATAGTGAGGTGGAAGATCCAAAAGCATTCTCGGACTCGCTGACAATACTGGAGAGACATGTTTCCCGGAACTATCGATGACGGCTTGGCAATGAGCGCAGAGATTCGAGGAACAGACAATATCATCCCTCAGGTATATCTCTCGCACAACTTTCTGTGCCCTTTTCCGTTGAATAAAGATTTTGCTTTCTCTTAAGTCCACTGAGGAACCATCCCGTTTCATCGAACGATTATGGCGTCAAGGAACAAGACGACACGGAATTCGACTTGTCGTGGATTGCTTGTCCAGCTTCAGTGATTTGATGCTAGGCAGACGTCGAGATAGCTATGCATGAAGCAGAAATTTACTAGAATGATGTACGTTCAAATGCCGCCCGCATGAGTCGTTCGGCTTGCGCACAAACTGAGCTCAAGGCCTGCCGTGCTCCTCGCCAACAATTTTGGGCGACAACCATGGATCGTATGTTTTTGACGTCCATCTCAAATCTGCCGCCGCGAAACGAAGACGCGTTCACAATTCCTGATAGAAGATGTACTTTTGACTCCCTGTCGCTGTAAATTAGCGAAGGTCGTCATCCCACCTCAGAATTCAGCACAAAACTTAAGCAGCCAAAGATCAGCTTCCGTCGAAACACACACCTGATGGATCTTGACTCACAGTTCACAGCAGAGGCAAAAGGAGAACTGCCAATGGAGCTTGACAATAATGTAGACGCGACAATAGAAGACAGCGTTACAAATGTGCCGGAAATAAAAGAGACAAAGAACCACGAACAGTTGTCGGCAAACGAACAACCTAGTCGAGAACGACACGAGGATATTCTCTCTGGACCAATCGAGACACATGCTTCAAGTCCAATCGAGCTCCCAAGCACGAATGCAGCCGGAGTAGAAGTACAGAAATTGTCCGCACATGACCTTGTCCAAGACAATCAAGTCTCGCTGAATGTTCCTGCTGACAGCGAAGAAAATGGCTTGCCGTCAATGGCACGCAATACTGCTAATAATACTGGAGATGAATCTGACGATGGAATTGTTGTGCGACCTCGATCACGAAGTAAAAGGTCCGCCATTGATGAAGATATCGAGGACGCCGGTACAAAAAGTGCAAAGCCTGACGATAATTCGCTCGAAGCGGTAGAGAAAGTGCAGACGGTCATGCAGCTCAACCTACCTGTCTCTAACGACGATGACGATGAAGAAGGCAATACCAAGGTGGACGGAAATGGTGCATTGAAAGGAGATAGAAAATACACATCGAAGGCATTTCAATTACCCACACGCGGCGAGACATATTACTTCCTAGCGACAGAGATAGCTAGAGTTTCAGGCTACAGGGATTCGTACCTACTTTTCAACAAGAATAGGAATCTACGAAAATTGATGACAACAGAGGCGGAGAAGGCATTCCTGATTCAGCAAGAGCTGATTCCGTATTCGTACAGGAATCGACAGATTGGCGTGGTTAATGCACTTTCCATTTACAAAACCTTTGGCGCTAAAGTAATCGTGAAAGGTCTTCGTGTCAAAGACGATTATTTTGCTCAGCGTGCTAGAGATCAAGGATTCACGGAAGATGATTTCGCCAATGAAGATGATCGTCCGGCCGGAGATCGAGTCAATACACAGTACGATTCCCAAAGGAGAATTGAAACAGATGTAGGCATGGCATCTGCGAACAATGCCAAGAGCGCAACCGATTATAACAAGATGATAAATGAGCAGCGTCAAGCAAGGGTCGAGGCTCGCTTGCAGAACTTTCACAAGATTGCTCGGAAAGTTTAAGTGGTATACTGAGATGCAAACAAGATGTATATACTAAGACACAAAGTGACTATGCTACCGTATTTAGGGTCTGGCAGTCATCCCATTATACTAAACTTGCATTGCCCTTGTGCGTGTATCTCCTCCTATAATCATATCCCCAATGAACCTCAATAAGTACTGAGCAGTCCCAAACAAGCCTTGGAAAATGGACATGTCATGGTTTATGGCAGCATTGTAGGCTCCTAGTAAGCAGACGCCAATGGTAGAGTAAAGTAGTGCTTTGATGGTAATTCGGATCGTGCCTTGCACAAGTCAGTCCAAAAATCATGTGGGTCACAATTTCATACCTAATGTCACATGCCACGCCTTGACAAGGAAAGCGAGGCTGATATACAATATTACCAATAACAACGCAATACTGGTTAGATCTGGGTGTTTAAAGAGACTCGTCTCGGCCAGTTGCGACAATTTGACGAACAATGATGACCCATAAGGAAAACCGTACTTGCAGATCCTTAGTAACATCGTGCTCTTGCTCTTGAGAATATCAAGAATTGCATTATAATCGTCCATTCTGTTTAGTTTTTGGTACTACGTAAAGGATCGAGAGCCCTTAGATCAAGGCTTGCAAGTCACTGATGCCTGCGACAGCTTGCGCACAGAATGCTTGAGGTCGACTTATTTTCGTACTCGAGGACCATTTGACCTGGGCACGAAACGAATGAGGTTTTAGCACGTACCGGATCGATGACAAAATTTTGTGGAGATTCGTGCTGAAGCACGAAATCGTATTTAGGTCACTGTTGAGCGCAAGCTGCGCTTACGCCAAGAATCATCTCAACAGCTCTCCAAGGTCATTCTCAGCGCAAGTGGGTACATCGTGCCGCCGAGAGGTGTCTCATAACTAGAATCGCCTGCAGCGCTGGGCACAATCAAGAAGAGGAACGTATCTGTATTGCAGCCCGCAACTATCGAATGGGTGAAGTGGAACCATTCTACCTCCGTTATTATTCCGGTATGCAAGGCCCAGTAAGAACCCAAAATGATTACTTGAACTTGATAGGTCACTCTGGTCGTTTTGGTCACGAATTTCTCGAGTTTGACTTCAAGGATAATGGAATCGCTCGATATGCGAACAATTCCAACTACCGGAAGGACAGTCTAATCAAGAAGGAGATGTGTGTCTCAAATTTGCTCATAGATGAACTGAAACGGATTGTGGAGCTAAGCGAGATCATGAAGGAGGATGACTCAAAGTGGCCACCGAAAAACAAAGATGGCAGGCAAGAGCTCGAGATAAGGCTAGGTAATCAGCATATCTCGTTCGAGGTTGGAAAAATTGGCAGTCTAGCCGATGTACAGGAAAGCGACGATCCTGAAGGGTTGCGAGTATTCTACTATCTCATGTAAGTGCACACACTACTGCTTGATAGTTCTAATGCTGTGGCAGTCAGGACCTCAAGGCATTGTGTTTCTCACTAATAGGACTGCACTTCAAATTACGTCCCATCACATAAGGTATACTCAACTACTGGTAATCACATCAAACGGATCTTCACGTATTGTCATTTCCGTGAGACATATCGGTCTTAAATCACTATTACATATTAGGGTTATATAGCAATATCGACATCATCTATCATTCGGAAAATTCTGAATAAAAGGAGCCATTTTTAGTAATAATTCTACCCAGGGCGTGGTGAATCTCACCTTGAATAGGTCGAAATTCGACCTTTTCTCCATCCACACTGATGAAACCATGTTTTTCATCAGGAATCAACCGGAATGCATCACACTTTGCATAGTAACAATACTCACTATCAAAATGCTTCGCAGAATCGACTTCTGATACTGTCTTAATTGCTGAGAAGAACGGGAGATCAGCCTGTATATACATGATATCTAGGGCACCACTTGCTGGGGTGGCTGTCGGGAAAAAGCATGTGGTAGAGGACATATAGGGCATTAAGCCAACATAGAACGTGCCCATCTTTGGACATTGTCTGATCTTCCAAGACTCAGGAATCGAGTCGTTGACTGTTCCATATCGTAGCTTCGGTAGACCGATGTTCTTCGAGTCTTGCACTTCTGCATTCACAGATTCGGTATCTGTCTTCAGAGTGCGATCATGATATTCCTGGCGAATTCGTGTCTTGTCTTCGGTAATGATAGAGAGTGCTAGTGTACATGGATAGCACGTCCTGGTGAAGATTCGTTGTAAGACTCCGTATGTAAACCGTGCCTCCCCCATCCATCTCAGATGTTCAGTACCAAGATCACAATCCGCGATCACGCCGAAGGACGTGGAGAAGTATGACAAAAACCTCCTGTTTCCTTGCGTCATGCTGACCAGATCGATCGGTGTAGTCTGGCCCTTTACAACGGCCAAAGCACATTCAACCTGATCATGAGTATCGTATATCGATTTGGCTGAGCCGTTGCCAGATCCTGCAGGGATGAATGCAACTGGCAACTTCAAGGCTATTGCTGCATCGTCGCGACTTCCTAGACCATTGATTACTTCATGGGGCAAGCCATCGCCAGACACACAGACGATGACATCGTATTGATCTATGTCAACCTGAGCAGCAATTTGTACTGCATGACCTGAGTATTGTGTTTCTTGTGTATCCACGATATATTTTGCACCAAGGAAAATGTCTTTCACTATAGTTTCCCAGATTGACAAAGCTTTACCAGAGCCACCAAAGGGATTTAACAGGACCAGTGCTCGCTTCCGGGGTACTGTCTTGCGATATGCAGCGCTCCAGATTGCCTGGGCAAAGTTGGCGACTTCATCTACGGGCAATTTTTCGAATGAATATGTCTTTACCACATGACGTTTTCGATCTCGTCGTACACAGCATACTTGTAATTGATCTCTATCATATGAAGCCGAAATTACATCATATAAAGATATAGTTCTTGGCCTAAAGGGTTTCGACCGGTTGCAACAACCAAGTAGAACGCCTTCCAAGCTCCTTCGAACATGACGGTTATCTGCTGTTGGAAGTGCGTGCATAGGATGTATCGATAAATCATTGTTTGAGATGGAACAATGAACGTGAGCATTTTGCATTTGAATTGAGGTTCTCTGAGCGACCATAGATTTCGCAGAGGTAAGTGAGAATTGGCAAGTCGGTTCTGTGTGTGGGTCAAGTTGAGCTGCCAGACCACGCTGCTTCGATACTTTGTGGTAGTCGTCGCAGAATTGTATATGTGAGGGTTTTCACCTGTATGTAGTCCGATTGCTCGAGATGAGGCGCCTGTTACTGTTTACAAATGACTATAGCTGACTGTCATATCAGTCGAGGTTCTGTGGATATGCTCATCTAAGAGCCCTCACTTCCCTGGAAAGTATGCAAGGCATTCCTTTGCTTGCAGTAGCCAATCAGAAGGAGCCTGCCGAACCTGTCATTGTTGAGTGTCTGCAAGCAGGTAATAAATCGCATCTTCGGATCACTTACACGCGCGTGCGCGTTTACCAGCTTCACCAGGCTCCACAATTGGTACCGTTCTTGACATAGATTGTAATTACCTGATCGTGTCGCACTCTTGTGTCCACAAGCACGACCATGACACCACTAAGTGGCGAGCTTAGATTGTAGAAACACTTTGACGATTGGCGTCCTAGATTGTCTATGCAGAGCGTTCAGTGAGTTTCTCCTCGTGCTCAGTGTCCTTCTCTCTTGGCAAGTCCGCCAGTGGCAAGACAGAGAAGAAGTTAAGTCAATTTGACTCATCACCTTTGTCATTTTGCACTTATGCTTCGTTAAGAATCTAGCGATATGCTCACCAGCTTTCTCGTTAGTTTTCTGGGACGACGTATTCTGTTAGCGTAGCGATCATCTTCAATCTTGCTATCGAGTTATCATTGCATAGCACAGTCGTCATGGCAACACATCTCAACGAAATGTCTACGGGAGCAGCGCCTGACAAGAGAACCCCTACACTCGATGGAAACCAAACGTTCTTATCTAGTACCTCGAAACAGCAAAAATTGAATCAAGTGATGCAAAACTTTTATTCTAAGGCTGCTCAGATCATCATTCAGGCTCGTCAGCCTGTACCGCCTCTCTATGCCAGAGGTAGCACTACAAAGCGATTAAATAAATGGTTCAATATTGAGACGGTGGACACCGAAGCTTTTAGAGAAGAATTGCGCTACTGGAAATCACTCGAAATTATGGCGCTTCAGGCATCTTCGATTAAACCCTTGGTCATCGAAGTTGTGCTTCTAACCAGGGATCTCACTCCTAATCAGACTTTGGTTTTCGTGGACGAAGCCGATCGCAGATGGGATATTGAAAGTGGTGCGAATCGACGCAAGTCTCTCCCGCTAAGAATCGTGCTTGAGCGATGGTCCATAGAGCTAGATCAGCATCCTATCAGGGACATACCCGAATTACCGGTAACATATAAGAAGTCTATTGTGGTTTTTCGTTCACTGTACGCCTTAAGCAGAATTCTTCCGGCTTGGAAGCTGCGAAAGAGGCTGGCGAGGTCGAAGTTGACTGGAAACTCACTCAGAGTTGTCTGTCATATTAAATCGGATATCGAATCGGCTGACAGAGATCACACCATTGATTTGAGCTCTTCTCCTATTGAGAGGGAGACTTCCAAACTGAAGCAACATAGTTTTCATGCTGTAGAGACACCAATAGGCAGGCTTAGGGTATCTGTTGACTTCAGAACGGCTTGCGACTTCCGCGTTGACGACTCAGAAGCCCTTCTCTCATCGCACTTCTTAACTTCTGACGAGCGAGGCACAGAATTTAACGCAGGTTCGCAGCCGCCAGATTCACGGCGCCGAGTTACGAGGCCTGCTTCAAGCCTTGGAAATTATGTTAGGGAAAACTCTTACAGCAGTTCTCTTCCACAACATGTTCCTCAGGGTCGTATAGGGACCAACATCATTTCGCCGAGATCGGACCGTCGTCCTTCGGCAGTCCTGATACAGCCATTCAAAACACCATCTTTGTCTGCATCTCCATTACCGGATCCATTCTCAAGATCTCCTCGTACTCTCGCAAGAACACAATCCGCGGCATCAGTAGATAGACTCCATTCTCGTAGTGCCGGAGGCTCAAATTCTCATCGCATTCCAAGCAGTCTGGGCGATTCTGTAGCGACGACTGGATCCGCCTCCCCCAGAACAGCTACCCAGATCCAGCCACCACTCAAGCGTTATTCTTCTTCATTTGGTCAACGTTCAAGCAGTTTCTCCAATCGTCGACGGGCCAGTCAAGCATCTGACTTGCACGCTATACGTACCTCGAGTCAATCACCAGGAGCTATATCACAGATGGACGAGGCTGATGACCTGGGAGATTTTGTAAAATTGCTGGATACGAGGACGCCTTTGCAGGGTTCGCACTTCCAAGAATTCGGCGCAAGCAAAGATCTGAGAGATGTAAGCAAGCAACGAACACAGCTACAGCTCTCAAGGTTTCAGGACCTCAGGGACTCTCACTGGGCGATGCACGAATCTCTTGTGCAATATCCATTGCCACGCCCAGACGAATCGAGCACGTCCTCTACAAAGCGAGCCCTTCCGTTTTCAACTCTAACATCTTCGTCGCCTGGCAAGTCTCTTTCGCCACACACGCCAGCCATACCAAGTAAATTGGCAGAGAGCACCGTTTTACCACTCACAGCGCAAGAAAACAACACGTCGGCCGCAGATGCTGCAGTGTCTCCCTCAAGACCAAGACTCGTCTCGAATGTCTCTATCAATGACCCGACCGTCAGCGAGCAGGATACTGAATCGCTGATGCTCGATGTTGCAGCACAAAATGATGACTTCGAAGGAGGCAAAACAAGCAGGGCTTTCACCACTCACAAGCGAGATTTCTTTGCAGAAGATCCGCTGCGACATACATATGCCAGTAAACCTGAAAGTAGTCTGGTTTCTACCAGCTCAAGTTCATCGAAGCAAAAGATAGAACAACGCCGGGACATTAAAAAGGTACTTCACAGCTCGGGGACAAACGCCTTCTTAACTACTCGGCCTTTCTTCGATTCGAATGATGGTCCTATGGTTACACCTGTTCACGGAGAGTCTCCTCAAGTCGACGATGACGATCTGTTTTTCGCCATGAGTGATCTGCATCTAGGCTTTGGAGCGGAAGACAAATGATTCCGTTATCATATGCCCCCGGGTTTCGTGGCAAAGAATTGAGTCAATTCAGGACATATCAGATCCAGTTAGGAAAAGCTCATGTAGTCCGGCAGATCATACGATTGTGTCTCAAGGCCTAGAATTCTCTGTTGTACATGCGAAATGTGCAGCACGATCACTTGAGTCCACCACTAAGCAAGATCGACTGTCCGGTCAAATATCCCGTTTCGACAATCATATCCACCACTTGAGCCACTTCATAAGGCTTCCCTAGCCGCCCGACAGGAATGTCCTTGCCTTTGATTGAAATATTCTATCGTCCTTAGTTTGATACATAAGCATAGAATTTCTTAGGTATTACCTTATCGTTGGGAATCATTCCTGTCTCTTCTATAAGTGCGGGAGATACATCGTTAACAGCTTAGTAATTAGCGATAATTCTAGGTCAATGTATTGTTGCTCACTGATACCATAATGTGCCAGATGTGCTGCCAGATTTTTCATCATGCTGGTCTGCCCGCCCTTACTGCGCCTTTCAGTAATCGAACTTCGGTCTTTAGTCGTTCTTACCCTGTAAAATTAGTCATGCATTATCGGGTGAAAGTGGGACCACAGACTCGCTGCATAGTGGCATCCATTGATCCCTCCACCATATCCTAGCGCATCAGTGAATCTGTAGTCACATTGATAGAGAGAGAATTACCAGCAATTGAAGAGATGAAGACAATCCGTCCGTATTTGCTGTCTCTCATTCCTGCTAAACCGGCATCAGCACGAGGCTCGTCTATCTCTTCGACTCCTTACGAACGAAAAGTTTGGACAGAATGAAAGACGGACGAAGGTTGATTGCAATGGCATTATCGAATGCTTCGATCGGCGTGTCCCAAACTACATAGATCATTGTATTGCCCAACAATTGTAACAATTTGGCATACTGTCCACTACAAACTGGGATGCTCCGGCATTACTGATCAGAATGTCGCACCTGCCACCCAAGAAGTCTAGTACAGCGTTTCCTAAACTTATGCATCCTTCAGTAGAGCTCAGATCAGCCTGGAACGCCTTGACCTCTAGCTTCGGCCAATTATTCGAGATCTCTTGGACCAACTTTTCCGGATAATTGCTGGAGAAGTGCAATGCTAAACGTTGCAGCTTTGGAGCCAATGATTTTGATATTGCCTTACATGTTAACTTGTCGTTGTAAGAGCTCGAAAGGGACAGACGGAACCAATGCCACCAGATGCTCCAGTCACGAGTGCGGTCGATGGCTGTTTACTGTCAGAAGCTGCCAACATTTGGAACTTGGTGAGTACAGAGCACTCGGACTTTACGAACCACAGTGATCATGAAGTACACTGCTTGTGTGCTGTAAGGTGCAGCGCGGACTGGCGACTGGCTGACTGCAACGGTTCAGTTTTGTGGGGATGATGAGCAATTCTGCGGTGGTAGCAAATTGGCGAAAAGTGGGGTCACATCTTTTGTAGCGGTGCTGTAATCTTCTCGGATAATCCGTTCAGATGAAATGCGCAAAGAGCTCCTGAGCATACGGGCGATCCCCACTCACATGACGATGGTCGCAATCTAGTTTTCCCACAACGACTTGTAGCATGCGCGTCTTCAGGGAAGGTGGTAATCCAGAAGTGCCACAAGACATCGCAATGGTCGCTATTTCAGACTCGTAATGACCTCAGGTCCGCAGATGATCTCATAAACATTCAGTGTCTGGATACCTTTTGGAACGTCTCAAGGCTATATTATCAGCCGCCTACCAAGCTATTGTGTGGCGATTCAGAGCGAGCGTAAATTCAAGATACCGGAATTCTTCAGCTGCTCTTAGGACTTAGCAGAGTCCGAGCTCTACTCGAGAATGCTACTCAAGATCTTGCTTCAGTCTGTATTGTCATCAATATCCGTCGTTCAGGCTTACAAGCATGAGGCTGGTAGATGTATGCTGCGTGGTCAGTGTGGGCAAGAATCATTCTTCGGTGCCCAGCTGCCCTGTCCAGATAATGGCCTAGCCTCGCAACCAAATGAAAGGTTTCGAACCGAACTAATCGAATTATGCGGCGAGACTTACCAAGACGGGCCAGTCTGCTGTGACGAAGCTCAGCTTGGATCCCTCAAAGAAAATTTGAAAAAAGCTGAGAATCTAATATCGTCTTGTCCTGCTTGTAAGACCAATTTCTTCGACTTCTTCTGTACCTTTACATGCTCGGCTGATCAGTCCTTGTTCATCGAAATCGAGGATACCAGACAAAGCAATACGGGGAGACGCATAGCGACTCATGTTTCACATTACGTATCCAAGGAGTCTGCTGATGGCTTCTATGATTCATGTAAGAATGTGAAGTTCTCAGCAACTAATGATTTTGTGATGAGTCTCATTGGAGGAGGAGCTGGCAATTCGACGGACTTCTTACGCTTCCTCGGTCATAAATCACTCCTAGGCAGTCCTTTACAAATTGACTATCCGGACATGGTCCCGGGAGCTATTACACCTAGTGATCGGAGAACGAAGAACTGCGCTGACCAGGACCCTGCCTATCGCTGTGCCTGTGTGGATTGTCCAGAGATTTGTCCGGAGCTGCCTTCAGTAAAGAATCCTAGCGCATATTGCAAAATCGGGGCTATTCCTTGCACATCGTTCGTGGTGCTTCTGGTCTACATTATTACGTTGTGTT
The DNA here is from genome assembly GCA_004000165.1 of Taphrina sp. SM11. NCBI lineage: Eukaryota > Fungi > Ascomycota > Taphrinomycetes > Taphrinales > Taphrinaceae > Taphrina > Taphrina sp. SM11. Next base: position 120,709 of record RHDT01000279.1, on the reverse strand, counting down.
CTTTCGTTGGCGGGTATTTCTTGCATAGCAGGATTAGTCGTAAGCTCGCCCAGAATTCCAGCTCTCTCAGGCTTGGGAGCAGAGGCGCAGATTTATCGGAAGATGATGATATGTTAGATGATATGACTGACGACACCAAAACTTATTGGCTGAATACCATCATTAACCGTGTATTCTATCAAATAGGCTATACCAGCGCACGATTTCCATATGCATTCATTGGAACAGGACTTCTGATCGCACTGTGTATCAGCTGTGGCTGTATGAAAGTCGGCATCGAAACAGAACCCATACGTCTCTGGGTGTCTCCGCAGTCTCGAACAGCACAGGAAAAGACCTTCTTCGATACAACATTCGGGCCCTTCTATCGTACAGAGCAGATATACCTAGTCAACGACACTTCTCCATCGGCCAGTGTCGTCACTTTTGAGAATATCAAATTCTGGTTTTCGATAGAAGAGCAGATCAGAGCTATAAATGCCAATGGCACAACGTTTGAGGACGTTTGTTTCAAGCCTACAGGTGAAGCCTGCGTCATTCAGTCTATCACAGGCTATTGGCAAGGACAATCAGAGAACCTGCGCGAGCAGGATTGGAGCCAACACTTCCAGGACTGCACATCGCAACCAGTGAATTGTTTGCCCGATTTTCAACAACCACTAAAGCCGAATCTGGTATTAGGGGGCTATGAAGATGGATTGATGCATTCCAAGGCTTTTGTTTCTTCCATAGTGCTGTCAAACTCTTTGGACGCAGACAAGGTTGAACGTGCAATGCTATGGGAGCAGGAACTAAAGTTGTTGCTCTTGGAAGCGCAGGGTACAGCTCAGACTCTTGGTTTGAGGATGAGCTTCTCGACAGAGATTTCTCTGGAAGAGGAATTGAACAAATCTACCAATACAGATGCCAAGATCGTACTGATCTCTTACCTTACTATGTTCATGTACGCATCACTAGCACTGGGTGGCGCTCGTTCTTGGGGCAGAAGAGCCTTTATCGATTCTAAATTCTCTCTGGGACTATTTGGAATTGTGATTGTGCTTCTATCGGTCTCAGTTTCAGTGGGGATTTTCTCCTTAGCCGGAATCCGAATCACCTTGATCATCGCTGAAGTCATACCGTTCTTGATTTTGGCCGTTGGCGTGGATAATATCTTCTTGATATGCCATGAATTTAGCTTACAGAATCTCCGCTATCCGGATAGTTGTGTTGAAGAACGCATCGCATCCACAATGGGAAATATAGGACCGTCTATCATCCTAAGCGCCACTTCTCAAACCACAGCATTTATCTTAGGGGCTCTGGTCGGCATGCCGGCAGTCAGGAATTTTGCCATATATGCCGCAGGAGCTGTGTTTATCAATGCAGTGCTCCAGATCATCATCTTTCCAGCGGCCTTGGCCATAGATCAGATCCGTACAGAATCCAATCGTATAGATTGTGCTCCGTGCTGTCGTATCCATAGCCTTCCAGAGCTGGATGTCGACCATGAGGGCTCTGTAAGCCGAATCTTGAGGAATAAATACACTCCTTTCCTGTTCAAGCCAGCAGTCAGAGTTTGCGTGCTCATGCTCTTTGCTTCTGTCACGATGTTTTCAATAGCATTATTTCCTCGTATACGACATGGACTCGATCAGAAACTAGCACTACCTCAAGACTCTTATCTGAAAGATTATTTTAAAGACCTCGAACAATACCTTGGCACAGGCCCGCCGGTTTATTTTGTGGTCGCAGCAGCCAATGCGACAGATAGGATGACACAGCAAGCATTGTGTGGTCGGTTTCCGAGCTGCGACAAATTTAGTATGGCAAACATCTTGGAGCAGGAGAGAAAACGACCTGAGGCATCATATCTGCTGGAGCCTGCTGCGTCGTGGATAGATGATTTTTTCTTCTGGCTGAAACCTGAGCTTGATTCGTGTTGTCGTGTGAAGAAGAACGATCACAACTCGTTCTGCACAATCGACGATTCTGATCGACAGTGCCAGGCATGTTACCTGGAGCACAATCCACCGTGGAATTTGAGTATGAACGGTTTGCCAGAAGGAAATGAATTCTTGGATTATGCAGCTGTGTGGCTCGAATCACCCACTGTCGAGGACTGTCCGATCGCTGGAAAGGCCACATTCTCGGATGCTGTCGTGCTCGATCGCGTGGCGACATCGACCATTGCATTCCATACACGGTCATTTCACGTACCACTTCGCTCACAAGAAGACTTCATACATTCTTATGCTTCCGCCCGTCGCATAGCGAACGACATCGCCAGGGCTACAGGACTCAATGTTTTCCCATATGCAGTACATTATGTTTTTTTCGAGCAATATGAAACCATTGTCAGTTTGGCATTCACTTTGGTTGGTTCAGCACTCATGTCAGTCCTGCTTATATCAGCCATACTTCTAGGATCTGTACAAGCAGCCTTGCTTATCACGCTCAGCGTAGCCATGATCGTTGTCAATGTGGCAGGCATAATGGCACTCTGGAACATAAGCCTCAATGCGCTCAGTCTTGTCAATCTGGTCATTTGCGTGGGTATAGGCGTTGAATTTTGTGCTCATTTCGCCAGAAGCTACATGTTCCCAAATAGCCACATCACCAATTATGTTCTTATGGATGGCAAACACAGTGAGCAGCGCGCTTTCAATGCGCTGACATCTGTTGGAAGCAGTATTTTTTCCGGCATAACAATGTGCAAATTCGTCGGTGTTATCGTTCTGGCTTTCACGAGATCAAAGATATTTGAGATATATTACTTCCGCATGTGGCTAGCTTTGGTCTTCATTGCAGCAACTCATGGACTAGTCTTCCTTCCTGTTCTATTTTCGCTCTTTGGACCCGATGGCTACGTAAATGACGACATGAATATGCAACATGACCCAGAATGGATAAACACTGCAAATTCTCACTACACGGATGCACTTTTGGCGAGAGGTACTGAAGAGGACGAAGATATCGATTATCTTTAGGCAAGGTCTGCTGTAATCACTCCATGGATTTCTCCAAAGTGCAATTTTGCCTCAGATGCGGGAAATCTTGATGAGCGCCAGGACAGAGATTTCACACGTCTTCCTGATACGCCGGAGGAAAGCTTGTACGGTCGTTCATAGCCAATACTTGTAATTTATCCTTGTGTGGTCTTACAGAATGTTTGAAAATACTGCCCCACATTACGCACATCTCCACAGTGTTTTACGAACTTTATTTCGGTACTTGGCTTATCGATAAGCATCTGAATCTGCACCACTCGAACGCTTGCTTTTTCAGCCAAGAGATTGCCATAACTCGCAAGTGTTTTGCATGTGCAGAACAATAGCGAGTTGCGGCTTTCGTTGGAAGAATATGACTGTTCGCCAAGTAAAGGACCATGTATATATCAAGAATGTCCCGATGCAATTCACTGACCCATTTAGTGGCAATTTGCTGCTATCTGTCAGTTCATCTTTCTCTTCGGTGAAGCGTTGCAGATTTCGGAAGTTGACTTCAAGGTAGGCATCTGAAACGTGTTCGAGATCCCCTGTGTTGAATCATGTAGGCTCTTGAGAGGGATCTGACAAATGAGAATGCTGACGGGCAATGCTTAAGAGAATTCCGTTTCTCACTGCTGCGATCCTTGAGCTCGAATAGGACGATAAACATTGAGTGAGTAGCCATATGTGTCGCACAAGTATATACTTTGTCCTAATTTGTACAAGAAATATGGACGACTTCATTCGTAGGCAATACACCTATCGACGCGTCCTTCCGAATCCACTGCTAAAGGTAGAACGCGTATGGACAGAAATTGTTCATAACAAGGACTCGGAGTACGAAGAGGAAGACGACAGCGACTTGGGCGACGTAGAGGAAGTTGAGAAGCAAACTCTAATTCCTTACACGTCTCTCAGTCTTGTGGATAAATTGAATGTTCTGCATAACCTTTGCGAATGGCATCTTCAAAGCGACAAATTTCGAGAGCGCATCGGAGCAAATACAGACTTGCAAATGAGCCTTTGGAGGATGCTTCCGATCGGTTCTGATAGATATGATCAGTTGTACTACTTTCTTGACGATGGCCGTCTCTATCGTTGTCAAAATCCTGCAAATTGGATTTCCACGAATAGATGGAACCACAAGCACAGCAAGAAAAGGAAGCGAACTTCCGGAAACTCAGAAAATCCAATACCTTCTATTAAAGCTGCTGACAGGGACGATTGGACATGTGTAGCAACGACCTATGATCAGTGGCTTATGGTGCTTGAAGAATTCTCAGATCCAATTTCAGATGAGGAAGAACAACTGAGAGCTTATCTTCAAGAAGAAGCACTGCCCATTATATTGGAGGAAGAAGAGAAAAGAAGAGCAAAGGAAGCAGCAATCAAAGCCAAAGCTGAGAAAGCGGATGCTGAGAGGGCCAAAGAGCTCATGAGGCAGGAACTACTAGCGACTCGAAAGAGATCCAGTCGAATCGCGAGCCTCGACGAGAAGCGTGAATTGGAAAGGAAGCGCATGGATGAAATCAAGCAAGCAGAGATCATGGAACTCAAAGCGAAAGCCCTAGTACAGGAAGAACAACAGACCATTCTTGCAGCCCCAAAGACGCGAGAGGCTCGTGCGCGCGAGAGAGAGCTGCGAGATTACATGAGCAACAAGACCCCGACAGTAGTCTCTGTATCCGTCCGCCCACAAATTGATGACAACGCACCGCCAAAGCCTGCACTTGCTGACAATCATCCGGAGGTAGCAATAACGCCTCAAGATGCACACTGGCTGAATGAGAAAATCATGGAGAATGCACCCGTCACAAACGGCGATTATGAACAGAAATTACTGGATAGCTCAGCTCCCTCAAAGTCGACGTCGACATCAATACCAGTGGATCAAGGCATCGCTGAAAGGTCTGCCCACATTCCCGAAGTGTCTGGTCTGAATTGTACAGCAGAACAAGAAATCATTTCTCGGAGTGCTTCAACCATGGCAGATCGCTACCAACCTGATATCGCTAATGGGCCCGAAATCATAAACCCTGATCCACTGCCAAAGGAGAACGAAGTTGAAGTAAAACAGGAGCTCAGTACTGTAATTGCACCACATGGCTACGAAATGCATTGACGAAACTTTTTCAGATAAGAATTAGCTCTGTAGGCCTGGATCGTCGCTCTACATTTGATGTCGAGATGAACGGCTGGTGAGACGATAGTGCAACAGAACATTCATGTTTGAGAGCAGATTGTCCGGAGTGAAGAGCTTCTTGTATTCTGTTTTGCTCATTCCTAGATATGTAGATTTCACCTTGCCTATGACAACAAACATCTATAAGCATTTGAAGCAAACATTGTTACCCAATTCTGGAGTGTGCCTTCAGATTGACTTTAATGTTCTAAGCAGTGAATGCGGGACTTTGTACCCAATCAACAAATCAGAAGTTGTTTGACTTGTCATCACGCTCTCCTCTGCGTCATCTTCCAAGCTCCGAGGATGAGCGCCACAATTTCGTCCATCCCGACACCATTCTTCACCTGGGCAAAGATGGTCGGCCCATTCTCTCGCATTCTGGCAGCATCTCGATCCATGACCGTGAGGTCTGCACCAACGATCTCTGCCAAATCCGTTTTATTGATGATGAGCAAATCGGATTGTGTGATTCCTGGTCCTCCTATGCTAGTAGTCAGAAATTTGTTAAAGAGATGATGAAGGCATCAAAAATGTTACCTTTGCGTGGGATCTTGTCGCCTGCACTGACGTCAATCACGTAGATGATGAAATCGGCCAGTTCTCGACTATAGTTTGCGGCCAAATTGTCCCCCCCAGACTCGATGAGGAGCAGCTCCGTCTTGAATTCGGCGTGGAGGTCTTCGAGGAGATGCAGATTTTGGGAGATGTCCTCTCTGATGGCTGCGTGAGGGCACGAACCGGTCTCGACCGCACGGATTCGTTCTTCGGGAAGTGCCTTGTGACGGATCAGGAATTCCTGGTCTTCTCGTGTAAAGATGTCATTCGTGACGACTCCGATGTTGTATTTGGGATGGAGGATGCGACACAAGGCCAGCACCAAAGCAGTCTTGCCCGATCCTACAGGACCTCCGATCCCGACGGTGAAGGCTCGTTCGTCGAAATCACGTTTGTCGAGGTATGGTAGTTCCCTGTTCAGGAAAGAGCCAGGATGATCCATCTGTTCGTGCGTATGGCCGTGTTCGGCCGCTGATGAGTGGGAGTGACCATGTTCGATGTGACTACCACCAGATGCCATTCTACCACTATCTTGACCTCCAATAGAAATTCTGTATCGATGGATGCAATGTTTTTCAGAAGTAGGGACTCGAGTCTTGTGGAAGTGTCAATTCCCGAGTGTCACCTCCATGTCCGGCTCCTATGCCTGGTATCTGCTGGCGCCTGCGCCACATCTGTCCCACAAATTTGGATCCTCACTTTGGATTACACTTCTCCAATGAAATATGCAGTCGTAACATAAATTTCTATAGTGTGTGAGAACATTCTTGCTGTTCTCATGAATGATATGGTACAATTCTCCCATTCCTATTTCTACGCAACTACAATCACCATCTAATTCTTGTGCAATTGACTGAGCAAATGCTGGCTTTATGCGATGAATCTGTCCCAGGCCAAAATGCACTTAAGCAATTATACAAATCATGAAGAGACAGAAGTTGAACGTCCCGAAAGTGAACAAAAAATAATCCCAACGAAAAGAAGTGCTGGTGGTCAGAAGAACTGGAAAAGCATACTACCATGCCGGTGATTTGCTCCCACTTCCCGTCTTCGCATGACAGAGTTTGGCTGTGTGCTAGCCAAGTATCTCAAGCTGTCTTCAAGAGAGCGCCGAACCGGAACGATTCCCGACCAGGTAAAAAGCACCAGACAATGAGACAGCCTCCTAAGAGGCTTGTGAGCACATAAGGCACAATCCTTGGACTTTGTGCAGTGGCACCAATGCCAATAACGAATGGTAACAATGCCCCGCCAACAGACCCAAAGGATGCGATAAATCCGATACCCGCAATGTGTAATCGTGGTGGCAAGTGTTTCGTAGCCAACTCCATGAGTAGAGGGAAGGTGGGTCCAATGAAGAAACCCATGAATGAGACACCAATACTCGCTGCAATAAAATTGGGTGCCAACCAGAACACAAGCTCGAACACAAGTGCCACTACCATGAAAATCTGACAGGCATTCCATTCTCCTAGCAGATGACTTGCAGGCCAAGAGAGTATAAATCTCCCTAAAGTCAGGCCGAACCAGAACCCGGAATTTACAAAACCAGTGGCACTCTCCCCTCCTTTTCTTACCTTTTGGAGATACTGTGCAATCCACCCACCCGTGGAGATTTCCATTCCGAGATAAAGGAAGATGTAGAGCGCTCCAACGAGACAGAATCTGTTATGAAGGACTTCGCGTAGTGGTGATCTCGCCTGCGCAACTGATTGCTGTTTTGCAGGTGCATCGACTGTAACATGATCGCTTGCCTTTTCGATTACTGTGACTGAAGAATTTGCTGTAGATATTGTGTGTCTCTTCGTAGCCTCTTGCTCCTGTAACTTAATGACTGCCACCGTGTCTGGCCAGAATGCCACTGAGCATGTGACGAGGTTGATGACAGCTGCACCGAGTAGAATACCGTAGTACCAGTGCCACTCGACACCGTGAACGACCAACTGCGTTGCAAAGATTGGACTGATTGCCGCTCCCAAGCCATAGAAGCCATGCAGGAAACCGAGTACCATAGATGCTTCCTGCAACGAGCCTGCATATGCATTCAGCATAGATTCGAATATACCACCTGCAAAGCCAGTGAATACATATGCAATGACAACTACAGGGAAGGGCGGCCCAAACATGATGAGGATGTTTGCTGTACACATGAGGACCGCTCCGAGGATGGCGGCCCATCGACGCCCGATGTGAGACAGTAGGGAGTTGTTCAGCAGAGCCATTAGTCCATACCCCAACACCTGGCAGAGAAAGAGCAAGGACACGACCGTGTATGAGATGGAGTAGAAGGACTGGATATACGGCGACAAAGCCCCCGTGGTGCCATCAGTCATACCGTAAACGAGAAAACAGAACCAGGTGGCAAAGACAGGAAACTTATTGTCACGCACCGATCGCTTCGGAGCATGACTCTCCAAGGGCGGTGCGCTATCGCCATCCTGTATATGAAGCTGCGTCAAAGCGACCTTCTGGACCGGCAAGGGCTCCATCTAGGTCACTGGTGAAGGCGATAGGACCACATCATGGAAGCAAAAAATTCAAAACCGGTTCACAGCTATGCCACTTGCAGTGAGTCAATACCGCGAACGCCATTTGAAGCTCGATTGTGTGTGGGGGCCCGTATCGACCACCTAATAGGCAGGAGAGCTGCAAACACAGTTGCCCAGGATGTTGAATGGTGGGATCGAGTTCGGGACTTGCCTTCATCCGCGCTAAAGACAGCACAGCACGTGCCTGTCCTACATAGCGATGGCAGCCTCATCCATCTCGGCCCGTCGGTGGTTGTCAGCTCGTGGTCGGGCTCCTCTCAAAAAATTGTCCTGACATCCTGACACAGGCTGAAGAAAAGGCATCCTTGACATCTACATTGTGTCACTCGAATTGCCTGACATGAGTCTGAGCATAGAGGCTCTCACTAGTCAGCTGAGCGAGATTGCTCAGCCAGATTCACAGCGAATTGCAGCTGCGACCAAGACACTCAAGGAGAACTACTATACCAATTCTGAATGTCTCCCGGCCTTGATACACGTTGCGCAGTCGAATCCTTCTATGCAGATACGACAGCTTGGTGCAGTGGAAGCCAGAAAGCAGGTGACTGCACACTGGGAGTCTCTGGATAACGCCCTCCAGGCACAAATTCGGAGTTCACTCTTGCAATCAACGTTATCTGAGAAGGAGAAACTTGTCAGACATGCTTCAGCGCGTATAATTGCCAGTATCGCGAAACTGGATCTGCCCGAAGGTCACTGGCAGGATTTGCCAAACTTTCTTGTGCAGGCTGCCACATCAAACACGGTCACAGACCGTGTCGTCGGACTATATATCCTGTATACTCTCTTCGAAACTCTCGATTCGCTCTTTGCAAACAAGATGGGTGAATTATTTACCCTCTTTTCTCGCACAATCGAAGATCCAGAATCCGCCGAAGTACGAGCAACGACACTCCTGGCTGTAGGTCGGATGTCGGAGATCATCGATAGCGAAGACAAACAGTCTGTCAAGGCTTTCCGCCATATCCTGCCGTCCATGGTGAAAGTTCTGAAGGAGACAGTTGATAATGACGATTCCGAACATGCGAAGCAAGCCTTCGAGACATTCCAAACTCTTCTAATACTAGACGCACACCTCATATCCAAGAACCTATCGGATTTGCTCGAATTCATGGTTCAGCTCGGAAGCAACACAGCCATAGATGATGATTACCGGGTCATGGCACTTTCATGGGTCATGACATGCATTCGATACAGACGTAACAAGATGAAGACTCTCAAGGTTGGACCCGCACTTGTGCAGGCGATGCTTCGGATCGGGACAGAGGAGGACAGTGACTCCCAGGACGAAGACTGTCCTTCACGACTAGCCTATCGCTGTATCGACACCTTATCTACATCACTCCCACCTTCGCATGTCTACGAACCACTTCTGCAAGCCTCTCAGCAGATGCTCCAGTCAAGCAATGCGGGAGATCGCAAGTCAGCTCTGGTCTGTCTTGGAGTCGGTATGGAGGGCGCGGTAGATCACGTCTCACAGAACTTCGAGACCATCCTTCCAATAGTCGTGCATGGACTTTGCGATCCGGACTCAAACGTGCAAAGAGCTGCTCTACTGGCTCTCGGCCAGTTATCGGATGAACTTCCTACTGAAATTGCACAACACCATGCGCAACTGCTTCCATTGGTCTTTGATCTGATGCATTCACAGGGAGAAAAGGTAGGAAAATCAGCCACCAGTGCGCTAGAAGCTCTTCTGGAAGGCTTGGAGAAGGAAGACATCCTTGCCTATCTTCCTCGATTGATGTCGGCTTTCTTTGCAATCTTACATGGAAACAATGTGGACATCGAGGTCAAGACGACCGTCGTCGCTGCCATTGGATCCGCTGCTCATTCAGCCGAGGAGCAATTCATACCATACTTGTCGGATACCCTCTCCCTTCTGGCTCCCTTCCTTGCCTTGGACGGCTCAGCCGAAGAAATGGAGTTTAGGGGAGTCGTCACTGACACTTTGGGCGTCATCGCTGGTGCAGTCGGTAAGGAGCAATTTGCCCCATACACCGAACATGTGGCAAAGGCTGCGTACGATGGACTACAAATGAATCAACCACGGTTGCGAGAGTGTGGATTCGTCTTCTTCTCAATCCTTGCACGAGTGCTTGAGTCCGAATTCTCGCCCTATCTGCCATTGATTGTGCCGGCACTCATCAAGTCTCTGGAACAAGATGAGATGGGAACTGAAATTGATGGTATCCCACAAGACGATGCTAATATACAGGCTCAAGCTGGCCAAGCCATTGAAGATATCAATCTGACTGGAGGCGATGATGAAGATGATGAGGATCTGATGAGGGGTCTCGGTTTCAATTCTGCAGTGGCCATGGAGAAAGAGATTGCGGCGGATGCTCTTGGAGAGATCTTTGCTCATTCGAAGCAGGCTTTTGCAAGCTACATCGAGACGAGTTGTGACGAGCTCATCAAATGCCTGGACCATTTCTATGAGGGCGTACGCAAGTCTTCTGTCGGGTCTCTCTTCAGATTCGTGGCAACCATGTATAACATTTCTGAACCACAACAGTGGCTTCCTGGCGTCCCTGCACAAGTTCCCCTGCATGACGAGGTCAACAAGTATGCGACTATAGTCCGACATGCTATCTTCGAGACATTCATTGTAGAGGACGAGAAGCTTGTGGCCACAGAGATCTTGCGCAACATGGCCGAGACGGTCAAACTTTGTGGTCCAGCTGTGCTGGGTTCACAGGATGAATTGAAGAAATTATGCGATCTTCTTCTCTCAGTTCTGCAAAAGCAACATCCTTGTCAAACTGGGGAAGAGGGCGGACTCTTTGGCGGTGAGGACGGTGAAGAGGACGTCGTCGAAGCAGATGATGAAGATAGCGCGGAGTATGATGCTATGCTCATTGATGCTGGAAACGACATGATTATTGCCCTTTCATTTGCACTGGGTGCTCAATTCGTGCAGCCATTCTCAATGTTCCTGCCTCTGATACTGAAGCAAGCTTCTTCAAAGTCTGTCTCGGAGAGAGCTTCGGCCGTTGCATGTCTCGGAGAAGTGGCCGGTGGTCTCAAACAGGAGATCAGTCCATTCACAGAGACTATCTTCAAGGTCTTGATACGAGGTCTTTCTGATGAAGATCGGGAGGTCAGATCAAACTCGGCATACGCTACTGGGCTTCTGTGCGAACATACAAAGGAAGATCTCAGGGGTCAATACATGACAATCTTACAAAAGTTGCAACCTCTCTTCCAGGAAGGCAACCACCGACTGGCAAAAGACAATGCCATCGGCTGCACATCTCGAATGATCACGGCAAACTCGAGTGCACTCCCAATCTCACAAGTCTTGCCCGTCATCATCTCGCACTTGCCATTGAAGGATGATTATGCCGAAAATCTGCCGGTCTACCGGATGATCTGTCAACTGTATCGAGAAAATAATCAGGATATCCTGAATCTCACAGAACAATTGATTCCCGTCTTCATCTCAGTGATGGCCGGCGACAAAGATCAACTCAAGGACACTTCACGTGCTGAGTTACAAGCTTTGTGCACAGCTTTGAATCAGCAGTTTCCGGGAACTGGCTTACAACAAATTGTCTAAGCAAAGATATCTTCCGGGCCGACGAGTTTTGCATTATTTGATAGCATTGCAGCATTAGACAACTTTTTAGCAGGAGCAATAGAACTCATTTTCACGTCACTTAGATTGAGCTTATTATTTCCTAAAGAGTATCATGGTACACCTGTCCATTGCATTGCATGAAGGAGCTCAGCTTGTGTACTGAAAGGCTATGTACTTCTGATTGCTCCGTAGCATCTTTGCGATTGTCATGCTTGCCTCTCATTATCATTCAATCGCGACTGCTGTCATCAGAACTTGTCGTCAGGGAAGATGCCATGTGCTTACCTTCGTACATATGATCAGAATCATCTTTGTCAACACTCCAGCTTGTCATGGCTATGACAATGGTAGCCAGCAAGATGAGCAGAATCCAGATCATGGAGCTCAGGCCTGCACTTAAGGAGACAGCGAAGAGTGGCCCAATCTACCATACACTTTAGCAAGGCGAATCAGAAGCGTGAGGGGTTGACCGACAATTAATGGGCCAAAGCCTCTTGAGGCAGAACCAACGGATTGAGATAAGCCATTGACAGTTCCGAGAATTGAATTCGGGAATTCGTGGGAGGGCTTTGGCACAGCATTCGTCAGTAGGATCGTGATTGCTGGATAGCCCAGGATGCTGGCAGCCCTGAAACATAGGACGACAATGATGCAACCAGCATATTGAAGAAGTCCTGGTGGAACATAAACCAGCAAGGGCACCAGTATGTATGATACGATGGAAATGAAACTTGACCACTTGATACATCCGATACTGCCGAGATGTCGATGAGCAAAAGGAAACAAAGTCTGCATCGCCAGAGAGATGACACTGCAGATGGCATAGACTATGCCAATCTGACCGGATCTATGTTCTAATCAGCCTGATGCCATTGCTTGAAGTTGTAGTCATACGTTAATGATAGCCCGCCATTCTCCGGTGAAGTTGAACAGAAGAGCGGAAACATTTGATCGGAACTCATCTGATGAAAGCAGAGTACGGCGAACATGGCCAGATATAAGTATATATGAAAATTGAACTGTGCTGATTCCTCCCAAAGACTTGCCTGCTTGTTTACACATATTCCTGAATTAGCAGCGACTTCATCAGCTACCGGATTGGCTGCTTCGTCCTCACTCGTCGAAGGCATGATAATGATAGCCGGCTCATAGGCTTGAGTGGTCGTTACGCTCAAAGAGGAAAACCGACGGTTTCTCGTAACAAGTGGAGACCTTTCGTGCAAAGAGTCACTTCCTAAGACAGGACTCTGTTTGGTCTCCCGGAGCAAGAAAATGCCAATCACCAGGGTGATAAGAAACATGAATGCCGAGACGATATTAGGCAGAGCGAAGCGATAAGTCTGGAAGAACGTTTTGAGTTGCCCCGTGAACAAGCCTGGATATTGAGACACGGGGTCGGCCAGCAATCCTCCAAGAATTGGCCCGATGATGGAACCTATGCTCCAGGTGATAGGAACAATTGAAAAAGCAAGTGCTTGGTGTGCTAAAAGCTAGAATCAGCATAGATACGGGCATATGCAGACCATCTACGTTTGTAGGTTACCAGTTCTGCACAAGCTGTGGCTATCACAGGAGCATTCCCCTGAGACAATTAGAACGAGTGAAGAACGTGTGGCAGGAGACTTACATTGATCAGTCCAGTGAGTGTTCTCCAGAGTACTGCCTCGAGAATCGAACGAGAGAATCCAAAAAGCAAGGTTGGGATAATACACCCAGCCAAGCAGATCAAAATAACCTTTTTGCGTCCTATTCTGTCACTCATGCGGCCCCAGAATACACCTGTCTAGAGTCGTCAGCTTCTAACCCTCAAGACTTCGCGTCCAATACCGCAAATTCAGCGAGTGGACTGTGCAGATCAGCAAAGCGCCCCCAGTGAATGAGACAGAGTTTGCGTACAAAGATGAAGCGATAAGCCCTGCATAAAATCCGATATCCTTCTCCTGTTTTCCGAAACTTTTGATCATGAAGAACAGGTAAGGATTGATAGAAGTGAATGATATTGGCTCAGCAAAACGTATGAAAGCCAAGATGATCAAATCTTTCATGGGAAAATGTGGCTCGTCCTCCGGTAGTAGATCACACTGCTCGCTATCGCGAAAGACGGGACGATTGATCATGCTAGAACTGATAGAACCTCTCATATTGTACACAATGAAGCGACTGTAGCGCGATCAGTATTTGTTATGAATGAGTACGAAACTCGGACTCTAGTGGCAAGCTCTGAGCTAGAAGATCTCGAATCAAAGTCGCAGACAGCTACGGAAGACCAAATTCGCTCCAGATCTAGTGGATGTCCACCCGAGAGGAAGCTGCTCGCTAAGATGAACGGCAAACAGTATCCGTGGCGAGCGAGTCGATGCCCCGGGCTAAGAATGCGTCATCACCAAAGGCTCAAAGTTCAGAGTCCGGAACCATGGAAGTAGCGAGCACGCTTCTCAACGGCTGCAAGATGGTATCCCTTGTTCGTGGTCAAAAAAGAAGTTATAGAATTATGTGCTGATCAGGATCTGGTATGCACATCAGTGGCTTTCTTTTGAAGTGGCTGATTGGCGAGCCCTGCCAGCATGAGCAGCTCCTAGGAGATTGAATCTCAGTCTGTCGACTGTCCACACAAGAAAAACTGTTCACCGTTCGGATAAGTATTGCTCTCTCTCCTCGGAACTCCACAGACCAACACGACGAGTCCTGCTCCTCCGACACGCGCTCAGCAGACGCAGGTGCGCTGTAGCGTTAGTCGTGGTTGGCTGCACACACGTATAGAACGGCTACCGCCCGAAGTTCACTGTTGTTATATAGCCATACGGACTCTGCCCTCAAGCATACACAGAAATCCTGATACCGTCCTGTACTCGTGAGTAGGCTATAGAGTCTCTGCTTCTTGCAAAGTCTGTGGGACACTCTGGTTATATCGAGATGTCATCATGGACACTCATTGCACAGCCAAGTACTTCAGACTCGCCCACACTGGAGCAGTTGAAGACATCACTCGAAAGCAAAAACGACTATGTCAAAATTGATACTATGAAACTCATTCTCACCATGATGTACAATGGCGATCTGATGCCTAGCCTGCTTATGCATGTGATCAGATTTGTTATGCCTTCGCGAAATAAGACATTAAAGAAACTGCTATATTTCTACTGGGAAGTCTGTCCGAAGCTCAACGCCGATGGTAGTCTCAAGCAGGAAATGATTCTGGTATGTAATGCCATTCGAAACGATGTTCAGCATCCAAATGAATACATTCGGGGTGTAACCTTGCGATTCCTCAACAAATTGCGCGAGCCAGAGTTACTTGAACCACTGGTACCGACGTGTCGACAATGTCTAGAGCATCGACAAGCATATGTGCGAAAGAATGCTGTATTCGCTGTGCAGTCCATCTTCTCGCACTCCGAGCACCTTATACCTGATGCTCCAGAACTCATGTACAATTTTCTAGCAGCTGAAACTGATGCAACATGCAAAAGGAATGCCTTTGTTGTGCTGACACTTCTGGATCACAACAAAGCTGCGGAGTATGTAGTTACCAATTACAACACGATAACCTCTTTCGACGAGTTGATGCAGTTGGCGTAGGTAAAGACCATGATATTTGGAAAAGTATTGACATGCCTAGTATCATTGATTTCATACGCAAAGACGTCACTCTAAATCCAGCCAATAAGGGACAGTACTTAAAGCTGATATTCGAAATGCTTGAGGTCGCCTCCCACACTGTTATATACGAGGCAGCAACATCCTTGACAGCACTCACATCAAATCCTGTCGCTGTCAAAGCAGCTGCCTCAAAGTTCATCGAATTGATAGTCAAGGAATCAGACAACAACGCCAAGTTGATCATGCTTGACAGAATTGATGCGCTCCGCAAGAGCAATCCGGGCGTTCTAGATGACTTCGTCATGGAGAATCTCCGGGTTTTGAGCAGTCCAGACCTTGATGTACGTAAGAAGGCCCTAGCGATTTCACTAGAAATGCTCTCGAGTCGCAATGTGGCCGAGATTATCGGTCTACTCAAGAAGGAATTGACGAAGTCGATGGAGCAAGACTATGAGAAAAGCAGTGAATATCGCCAGGTCTTGATTGGTGCCGTTCACAGCTGTGCCATCCGGTTCCCAAAGGTTGCAAGCAGTGTTGTCTATTTGCTGATGGACTTGATCGCGGAGATGAATACCGCAAGTGCTGCAGATATCATAAAATTCATCAAGGAAGTTGTTGAAAGATTTCCAGATCTCCGCCAGTCGATCATCGAGAGATTGTTGCTGACACTAGCGGAGACCAAAGCAGGCAGAGTATACAGAGGAGCACTCTGGATAATCGGAGAATATTGCGATACTGAGGCTGATATCAGAGCTGCTTGGAAGCAGATTCGAGCCTCTGTGGGTGAAGTTCCGATCTTGGCCGCTGAGCAGAAATTGTTAGAACAAGCAAGTGTGGGCAATTCAGCAGAAACCGATACTCAAGAGATCACGACTACCAAGACTCGTGTACTTGCAGACGGGACTTATGCTACTGAATCTGCAATTAGCAATGCTCCTCAGGCATCTCAACTTGAAGCAGTGCGTGCCTCCGATAAGCCACCACTACGAAGTCTGATATTGGGTGGAGATTATTACCTTGGCACGGTCTTATCTTCCACGCTTACAAAATTGGTTATGCGCTATTCAGAAATAAGCAATGATTCAGGGCGCATTAATGCTCTTCGAGCAGAAGCCATGCTGGTGATGACAAGCATAATTCGAGCAGGCCAATCACAGTTCGCAAATCAGCCGATCGACGAGGATTCAATAGATCGGATCATGACATGCGTCAAGGCCTTGACTGATTTCGAGACGGATACTCACCTTGAGGAAGTCTTCCTGAAGGACACCAAGGCAGCGTTTTCGACCATGATCCATGTTGAGGATCGCAAGAAAGCAGAGATGGAGCGACTCGAACGCCAGAAAGATGCGATTCAAGTGGATGATGTCATACAGTTCAGGCAGCTTGCAAGGAAGAATCAGAGCGCAGTGAATGAATTTGATCAGGACGTGCTCAAGGCCGCCGGTGAAGATATGGTTGTGGACGACTTGTCCTCGAAGCTTGCGAAAGTTGTCCAATTGACAGGGTTTTCGGACCCAATATACGTTGAAGCATATGTTAAGGTTCATCAATTTGATATCATGCTAGATGTCTTGATGGTGAATCAGACCTCAGAAACATTACAGAATCTCTCCATAGAGTTTGCGACATTGGGTGATCTGAAGATTGTCGAAAAGCCAACCACTCAAAATCTCGGTGCACACTCTTTCGCCTCTGTACAGAGTACAATCAAGGTGTCCTCGACTGATACTGGCGTCATCTTTGGCAATTGTGTTTACGATGATCCAAAAACTAAAGATTCCAAGATTGTAATCCTGAGCGATGTGCACGTCGATATTATGGACTATATTCAGCCGGCTCAATGCACGGACGCAGCTTTCAGATCTATGTGGTCGGAATTTGAGTGGGAGAACAAAGTCAACATCAAAGAACCGAGTACACTTGGTCTCACCATTCGTGACTTCCTTGAGGCCTTGAAGAAGAAGACAAACATGGCATGCCTGACACCCGAAGCTGGATTGAAAGGCGATTGTGGCTTCCTCTCTGCAAATCTGTACGCCAAGAGTGTCTTTGGTGAGGACGCCTTGGCGAATATCAGCATCGAGAAGCAAGGCGATGGGCCGATCATCGGTCACATTCGTATACGATCAAAGACACAAGGGATAGCGCTCTCAATTGGCGAGCTTATCAACAAGAAGAAATAGTGAAGCTAATCTAGCAGGCAGTGTAGAAGATAAGACGCGGACATCCGCGGTACTCTGGGACTTGCCTCGCACCTGAACACTTTGCCGTAATTTGTAGATCACCTTGGATTTTCCTTGAGTTCGTATTCTGAAGACGCTTGACTGCTTCCCTGGACCAGCGGTGCAGGACACTGTGCATCAATCCAGCTCGAGACTTGGGGGCGGGCGAGTTGCGGACCGAGATGAAAGCAAATTTATGTGTCAATTCGCTGAGGTTCCCAGGCAGGCAAGCAAACGCCCTGATCACGCCATTCTGAACGCAGGAAAAATTGTCAAATGA
The DNA here is from genome assembly GCA_004000165.1 of Taphrina sp. SM11. NCBI lineage: Eukaryota > Fungi > Ascomycota > Taphrinomycetes > Taphrinales > Taphrinaceae > Taphrina > Taphrina sp. SM11. The sequence continues at coordinate 102,763 of RHDT01000279.1, read as the reverse complement.
GATCAAGAAGAATTCCAGCGTGAGCACGAGGCAGATCACGTTCAAGCCAACCGACCGCTCATCTCAGGCTCACCTCTGGCTCGACTCACTCACTCGTTCTACCATCGGCTACCTCCCATCACCCTTCTTTCTTTCTCCCAATTCTGTCCTTCAGCATTTCATATCTCTCCTTCTCTCACCAAATCCTTGTCCAACTTTTCTCGACAAGATTCAAGCCATGTCTACTTTCCTTTTCACGTCAGAGTCCGTTGGTGAAGGTCACCCAGACAAGATCTGCGATCAAGTCTCGGATGCCATCCTGGATGCTTGTCTGAGGGAGGACCCAATGTCAAAGGTTGCTTGCGAGACTGCAGCCAAGACTGGTAAGTTCATTTTTGCCGCATATTTTTGCCGAGCAGGCCATTGACTTGATGAGGTATGATTATGGTCTTTGGTGAGATTACCACAAAAGCCTCACTCGATTATCAAAAGATTGTGCGGGATACTATCAAACAGATTGGATACGACTCCTCTGAGAAGGGTTTCGACTACAAGACCTGCAACGTTCTTGTGGCCATTGAACAACAGTCCCCAGATATTGCCCAAGGTCTTCATTACGAAAAGGCCCTTGAAGATCTTGGTGCTGGTGACCAGGGAATCATGTTTGGATATGCAACCGACGAAACCCCTGAACTCCTGCCTCTGACCGTCTTGCTTTCGCACAAGCTCAACATGGCGATGTCTGCCGCCCGAAGAGACGGTTCCTTGTCCTGGTTGCGTCCCGACTCGAAGACTCAGGTCACTGTCGAGTATAAGAATGAGGGCGGTCGAGTCATCCCTCTCCGAGTCGATACAGTCGTCGTTTCCGTGCAACATGCAGAAGAGATCACGACTGAGGATCTCCGCAGTGAAATTCTCGAGAAGATCATCAAAAAGACCATCCCTGCAAAATACCTCGATGACAAGACCGTCTACCACATCCAACCATCGGGCCGATTCGTGATCGGTGGACCACAAGGAGACGCCGGACTCACTGGCCGAAAGATTATCGTAGACACATATGGTGGATGGGGCGCTCACGGAGGTGGTGCTTTCTCCGGAAAAGACTTTTCAAAAGTTGACCGATCTGCGGCTTATTGTGCTCGATGGATCGCCAAGTCTTTGCTCAAGGCCGGCCTGGCCAAACGTGCACTCGTGCAGTTGTCATACGCTATTGGTGTAGCTGAGCCACTCTCGATCTTCGTCGAGACTTACGGTACTTCCGACAAGACATCGGATGAGCTTGTAGCCATCATCCGAAAGAACTTTGACCTCAAACCAGGTCAGATTGTCAAGGAACTCAACCTCCAGACTGCCTGGTACCTCAGCACTGCTTCGAACGGTCACTTTACAGACCAGAGCAAGAGCTGGGAACAGCCAAAGGAGCTCAAATTATGAGTGCACGACTAAAGATGCCTGAGTTTTCCTTAAAATTATCGTCAACCGATACCGAGAACAAAGGCAGAACAAGTGACGCAAGTTGCAAACAAAATCACGAGACTATAGCATATGGCCCGACTCTATGTATAGCTTCCTCTTAACGACTGGACTGAATGTCTTACTGAAAGACGAGAAAGAACGAAGAACAAAGTTGATGTTCATCAACACTATGTATTCCATTGATATAGACAGAGTTGCCCTGTAGATTCTTATGCACCATAGCAAGAATAAACAGATCTAGAGCAAGTGGTTGATGCCTGCCATCTCATCATTGCTCTACTTGACGAGAAGCTCCCGATGAGGTGAGCGCTTGTGTCTACTCAGACTGGGATCCCTTTTTCATTTCAAGCCACAACGGGCCTGCCGCTCGCCTCGGAAACTTTTTGGGAAATTTTGAGAGTCCATTCATGTCTTTTATCATCAGTCCATTGTATAGTTCATCAGGTCAATCAGTCTCATATAGATCAGTCGTTTCGCCCAGACTTTTGTCGTCCTATTCTTGACACCTTCAAAGCTAGTCTCTTCGAATCTGCATGCAAAGAATATGGAGGCAAGCCACTGGATTGCATGTCGTCAACCTAATCGGACGAAAGTCAGTCGTCGGTCGGTCAATTCTTTCGCGGACGGCTACTTCTACTAGGACGCTCAAGGCCTTCTCGAGGCATTACAGCGAGGCGCTTGCTCGACGTTCTGACGATGCTCATGAGAGCGAGGCAGACGGTACGACGAGTATCCCTGAGGCGCCACAGGACGAACCTGGCGATGGCGTGCAAGAAGTGGTATCAGACGGCCAAAAGCCGGAAGTCGTGCCTAGTGAGACATTTGCACTATGGCAAGACTATAGCGACAGGTTGGATCCCATCATCCTCGGCACGATGGAGAAGACCTTCCGATATAAGACCATGACGAAAGTGCAGCAGGCCATCATCGAGCAGATGCCGATCGAGAAGGACTTGTTGGTACGGTCAAAGACGGGAACTGGCAAGACACTGGCCTTCCTCATACCTGCTCTGCAGAGAGCTCTTGACCATTTCAAATCGAAGGATCTCTCGGGTCATGCTTTGAAGACATATGCACAGAGGAATTCTTCAGTGCTGATCATCTCTCCCACACGAGAATTGGCTAACCAGATTGCAACGGAAGCTAGGAGATTGGTCACACTACCTGGATCAAATATGAAGGCACTCTGCGTCGTCGGAGGCGACTCTAAACGTGATCAACTCAAGCTGATGCGTCGAGAACGGAACGACTTTGTCGTTGGTACGCCGGGACGCATGTTGGATCTGCTTCAGACTGTGCCCGAATTTGCAGAGATGATACAAGGTGTCCAGACTCTGATCTTGGATGAGGCAGATACGCTACTCGAGATGGGCTTCCGGGATGAATTACAGAAGATCATCCGTCACGTTCCCAAGGAGCGCCAAACCTTTATGTTTTCGGCCACCGTTTCCAGGGACATTCAAAACATCTCCCATCAATTCCTCAGGCCCGGTCACCAATTCCTCAACACTGTCAGCAAGGATGATCAGGATGTCCATAAACGAATCAAGCAGGAATACATTGTGCGACCAGCGTACGAACACTTCCAAGTCGTGCTTTCTCTCATCATCACTGAGCAGCTAAAGAATCCGGCAAGCAAAGTCATAGTCTTCCTTCCTACGACGAAGATGACCATGCTCTATGCATCTGCCTTCAAAGTCCTCCGAAGGCTCTATCCCAACACAGCTTTCCAACAGTTCGACATTCACTCACAGCGGACACAGGATAGCAGGACAAAAGTCTCACAGGCCTTCAGGTCGGCAGCCGCTGGCTCTGTCCTCTTCACTTCCGACGTCAGTGCACGAGGTGTCGATTATCCGGGAGTCTCCTTGGTCGTCCAAGTCGGTGCTGCCGGTTCTCGAGATTTATATGTCCATCGTGTCGGCCGGACGGGTAGAGCAGGTCTCAGTGGCGAGTCGATCGTCATCCTCCAGCCTTTCGAGACTGAGTTTCTTCGAACGTTGGGCAAGGATATTCCAATCACAGAGAAGGACTTTCCGGATTCCGAGATTGCCTTGGGCACACCACAGAAAAAGGTCTTCAAGCTGATGATGACGACGATGCCTCGTGACTTGGTCGAGGAGACATTCATCTCCCTCGCCGGTGCCTTTATCCCTCGAGCCAGGGAATTCAGACAAGACAAGCGCGAGATGCTGGCCGACCTAGAAGCTTGGTACGTGGCCTTGGTGGGCGAGAACCAGCCAGTGCCCCGTGTGAGTCAACAACTCATGGGAAGCGGCGGCGGCGGCGGCGGCGGTCGCAGAGGTGGTGGACGACGAGGAGGATTCGATCGACAGGATCGAGGGAAATTCAAAAACAGCAAGTTCGAGCTCGATGAGAAGAGCCATACTGAATGGCGGCCAAAACGACCCAGTGAGTGGACCAAAGACGGCCATAGACGAACAGACTTCAACAGGACCATTCATGAGCAATCGCAGTACGCTGACACAGGGCCCTACAAATTTACATCGAGAAGACGACCTGCTTATTCGAGATAGCTATCCTTTTCCTTAGCCTGTCACACAATGTTTTGGGACGATACAGTGTTGACGAGAAGGAGAGGAAGGACGGAAGGGTGGATGAACAGTCTGGCTGCATGTCATGTATAGCGAGAGCGATAGATGGTTTCAGGGCATGGCATTGATTTTTGGTAGATATCCAGGATACGAGAGTTATAAGTTGAATGCAAAAACACCCTTTTAAATCATGAATGTGTAATGACCCTCAAGAAAATCAAGATGATCATGAATGAGTGATGACCCTGAAAGATCTCAGATGATCATGAAATGAGTGATAGGAGGCCGGGTTTTAGGGAGGATGAGCAGGATGAGAATGAGCAGGATGAGAATGAGCAGGATGATGAGAGACTCAGAGGATGGCATCTGAATCATCGTCATCTGGTGACACCTGATAGTGAATTCCCCGGGTGGCGAGGATGGCTCGAAAGGCCTCGACCTCGGAGGGCTCGGTCTCTCGAAAGATCAGCTCGTCGAGTTTCCTGCCGACGCAGAGGTGCTCGAGTGCGGGATAATGGTGGTCCTCCTCTCGATCGACTGCCTCGAGGATGTCTTCTGCCGACAAGATGGTGTGTTTACCGACCCCGCTAAAGGTCAGATGCAAGGACTCGAGCTTGGCGTGGGCAATCTCAAAGAACCTCGGGGAGATGTAGTCGATGGCGAGGGACAGGACTCTCAATCCCGGTGCCCTGAGGAGGAGGGAGTCGAGGGAGTTGTGGGAGAAGCGCATGAGGGGCCAGTGGACGGACAGGACCTCCAGTCGAGTGAGCGTCGAGATGAAGACGAGCATGGGGTCCGCCGTGATGGAGGGTGCATAGGCAATCGTGAGCCGCGAGAGGTGTCGTTGCAGGCTGGTCTCGTGGAGGGACGAGGGATGGTGGTGTTGTGCGAGACCGGCGACAAAGTCATCCCTGATGCCCCCTCTCAGTGCCAAGCTGTCGAGTGCCGGTGGGTAGCGCTTGATTGGATAGAGGGTCGACACGGCACACCGTGGATAGAGAAAGGTATGGAGATCCCGTAACTCTGCACAGGCATGCATCACCCGACTCATCTCGAAGCGTTCAATGGTACACTCGAGGTCCAGGACCTGCAATCGAGCCAGCAACGGAAGCACCTGCATCATGGCCGGAGTGAAGGCCGCCTGCGGAGAATAGAACGCTCGAAGGCCCCGACAGAGTCGCATCACCTCCGGTAACCGAACCGTCTTCAGGGTCCCAATCACCCGACGCAGATCCAAGACCCGAACATCCTCGCCATACCCAGGTCGGCGGTCCACCAGAGTCTCCACAAACTGCAGATAGGCCTCTGTCGACCTGATCCGAGGCGACCTGTAGAGTTGCCGCCTCAGGGAGTCTTGCCATTGACGACAAGTCAGGGAACAATGCAAGGTTGCCGAATCAGGTAGCAGACCTAGAATGTCCATCATGATCTCCACTGGCAGATGCAATATCGTGGCTGTCATCTTCCCTTCCTTCTTTTCTCTCCCCCGGAGAACTTTTTCCCCTTTGCCCTCTATGCCATCAAGATGAGACTCTCCCTCGAACTGAAGCCTTCTTCTCGATGCCGCCGAGGAGGAGAAAGAGCTGGTGGAGGGTTGGAAAGTGACGAGAGAGTGAAAAAAGGTTGTCATGTGTGGAGAAAGTGCCGAGTGTGCGCATCTCGTGGCTTACGAAACGGAGATTTATGCGACTCTCGAAACGACGGCAAGACGAGTTATGCAAGGCAAGAGACCGTCAGCACAAAAGGTCATTCTTGCAAGAGAAGTCAGAGGGTACTTGGGCATCTTGCGTGTGCAGGTAATGGCACAGAACAGAACAACAAAGCATGAGAATGAAGAAGGCACAAGCATTTGCTACAGGAAGATATGATGGCGGTGCCAGGACATGCCCGCGAAGATTTCCGGAGACTAGATTCAAGGGGCACACTTCTTCCACTGACTACACATAGTCAGTTCACACTGTTTTTTCGCAGCACCGTGAGGGAAAGATCTTACGTGTTGAGTCCGAGCAAGGAAGATCCCAGACCAGCAAGTCCGATGAAACCATCGTCAAAGTTGAAGTATCCGAGAGAAGTTCCGGGGTTGCAAATGTCCAGACAATCCTGCAGGAGCTGGTACTGAGCAGCATAGAGGTCCTTTGCGAGTCTCTTGTCGGTGACAGTCTTCTCTGGGTCGGTGCTGGAAGTCAAGCCGGCCTGTTGTCGGTTGACGAAGATCTTGTAGACGCCTGCAATGATATTGGCACTCAATCCCGTGAACCAGAATCTGGCAGCTGTCTGGCTGATCTGCTTGTTGTTCTTCAACGTGATGAACTTGGCACCGTGCGCCTGATGACCATCAGCATCCCCGTCATGTCTCTGTATCGCTTGAATGCAGGAAATCTTACCCAGTTGGCTGCATCGTAGGTCAAGTAACCTGCATAGCCGAGCTGTCGGATGATGGCGAGATACTTGACGATGGGATCGGCCTTTGCCTGGCTCTGAATGAGCACAGATGCCGCCTTTGCATGCTCAATGGGCTTTCCCAATCGCATGAGCTTTCTAGCGAGACCGAGGTGACTCTTCAATGCAGCCCATGGCGCAATCACGGACGGCGCAGCACCTTTTCGGAGGAGGTACCACGCATAGAATCGCGACCAGTACTGCACTGCACGGTAGACCTTGTCCCTACCGACAGTGGTCGAGGTGAACTTCAAGAAGTGGGTGATGAGCGGGGAATAGGCCTACAAGCAGTCTTAGTCGAGCACAGGCGGATGCTGAAAAAGCGATAGCTCGCAAGGGAACTCACGAGCGTTTCCATGACGATAGCTGAGATTTGTACAGTGATTAGTCTCCTTGTCACAACGTCTGCTTCTCCCTTCAGTCGCTTTCTCTCTCTCACTCTCTACCTCGCGACGTTGAGCTGGGGAAGGGAAGTGTGCTCCAAACCCAGAGGCGCATGCGAGCGAGTCAGTCTGGGGGGAAATTCTCGGGAGCTGCGAATTCTTCCGCGGAGCAGATAAAAATCAGGAAAGCTCCACTTCTTGCCTCGGCCAGCAGAGAGATGTGCTGGCCATCTTGGTACAGAGATACTCGTCTGACGGTTTCCACTATCCATTATGTAGAGTGGAAATGTCAGACAGTGAATGCAACACAGCACAGTGGCAAGAAGATGTTTCATCAATTACATTAGCTTTTCATACATTCTATAGCACATGCAGTAATGCTGCACACTAGCCAACCAAAATCGAAGCACACGGGGACATGAATCTACATCTGCTTCATCCACGAGGGACGAATGCGGATGCAGTAGCATGTAATGAGGCCTTGCTGACAGGTTTTTCTGCCTTTGTCGACTTGGTTTGCTGGGCTTCGGAGCCATTGGATTGAGCTGGTTTTTGCCGATTGCAGGATGGTTTGCTCGCATCGGCTGCATCTCTACTTTTAACTTGTTTATTCTTGTTCTTCTCTAGTTGCTTCCGCTTTCCCTTGGCGCCTGCCTCACGACTCAGTCGTAGGGCCAAAGCAGCAGAAGCCTCTTCTTCCTTTTGTATGCGGATGCTCTCTTGTACAAACCATCGTTCAAATTCTTCCTGCTCCTGTATCTCTTTCATACTTCGTTTCGCTTGGTATTCTTCTACTTTTATCTTCTCACTTTGCTCTGCTTGCATAATCTGCGCCAGTGATAGACCACCTTGAGCGGAATGAGGCGAAAATGATGGAGCGACATAGCTTTTGCTGTAACTCCCTGATGAGGGACCGAAGGATGAGGCTGCGTGAGGAGCGGATGGTCGTCGAATGCTCTGAGGCATAGTGTCTATACTTACTCGACTTGTTGTCACAGGTTTGACATTCGACTTTTGTGTTTCCTTTATTTCTGCAAACGAGGTTGCCGGAAGCGATTGTCTTGCAGCCCAAGGCGAAGAACTCTCACGGTTCGATGCTGAAGGTGATTCGAGTGGTTCCGGAGCAGACTGCTTTTTCCTGTCCCTCTGTGACTTCTTAGTCTGCACTGGTGGAGACCAGAAAACGGTCGGAGGTTTCTCCGTCTTTGGTTCGAGTTCGAGCGTCTCCCGCAAGTCTACTGAGGGTACTACCAGGAAAGGAGAACTCCAACCTTTTGCAGAGCCTCTCCTTTGCTCGAGAGATCCCGCTACAGGCGGATTCTGTACAACCTGCTCGGTATACTTGACATTTCGAGAAACTGATGTCGATTCCGGATATGATTTGTATGGAGTTTGAGGTTGCTGCCAGCCTGGACGGTCGAGCTCTGCCAGGTCATAATCCTCCATTTCAAAGATCAAAGAAGAGTCTTCTGTGGCAGCCGGACGCAGTGAGGGACTAGGATGATTCGTCTCAGGCTTGCTCTGTTTGGCTACCTTGTTCTTCCCGCTTTGAGGACCATCTGTGCTCAGCTTCAATGTGTTCATTGGTAACAACAATGAATCCAGATATTTCTTTGCCTGAATTTCTGTCTCCTCCAGTATAGACGGGTTCCGTTGAATCAATTGCGAAAGGTAGACCCCTGATTTACTGATAGGCAATCTTTCGATCTGCTTCCGAGCAATGTAGAGCTCTAGTTCGTGAACTAGAGTCACATCCAGATCTGCAAGAAAGTTGTTTTCGAGCAGAAACTGAAGGTTCTTAGCGCAGTAGTCCAGGCATGCTGTCTTGAGTTCCTCGGCACCATACTTGTCGGCCTCGTGTAAGATAATCGTCACGTTCTTCCTGTGCACATAGCGCCGAAGCACAGCTTCGCAAGATTGCTTCAGCCGTGGAAGGATCAGTTCTGTTGCAGCTGCCATAACAGAGACCACTAGGTCCAGAAACTCATCCAAATCCTTGGTTACTGTCATGTCAAATACGGACGTATCCTTGTCCCTGAATATGTGATCCAGGACTATTGTCATCACTTCAAGAGAAATGTGTTTGACATCAATATCCACAGTCGCTCCCTGAGTGCTTTCGCGCCTAGCACCGATCCAGGCTGCGGATAACATGGCCTGGAAGAATTCGGATCGTGATGCAAGAACAACGGAATGTGTAAGAATTTCGCCTCCATTCAACATCAGTCTCAAATCGAACAGGGAAGCATAGATTGGATCGTCGTGCAGTGCGCTGATACTCCCAGCAAGTGTTGCTCGGGGAGACTGGACATAGTTTGACCCAGTCGCTTTTGCAAGAGATTTTAGATCTAGATGTCGAGCCAATCTATGCACTCCTTCTCGTACATGACGCATTCGAGTCTGAGCGTCACCTTGACATCCGGTCCAAGGTGTCAAAAGTATATCCGTATATAGCCAATGGACAACAATGACTAGACTGATAAGTGAAACGTCCTTGTATGAAAGTTCCAGAATCAGCTGATCCCCAGCTGTGCTGACGAGGATGTCCGAGCACTGGATATCTTGAACGATGAGTTCTTGGAGCTTTGCACACCGCGCTGCACAAATTGCTTTGTGACAGGGTAGATCGACTCCCTGTAATCTAAGCACCAAATCGTAAGTCTCTGCATCAGACGTCCAATAAGAATGGAGTTCAGGGTCGCGAAGCATAGCACAGGCATTGCTAACGTGCTTTGGCACAGATTCTCCCTGTTCGGATTCTTGGTCATCCTCGGCGTTGTGGCTCTGCTCGTTTACGCCTCTCGCTTCTTCTTCCTCTTCTTCCAAGATTGCTTCGCTATATGGCAATATGCAAAGAAGGTCCTCTGATAGAGTCGTGGCGTCGAGTGAAATAGGGAGTACAGCTACGTCGTCCCGAATGAGACCATATGCGCCATAACCATTTGCTCGTACTTGAACGACACGAGTGATACCAGAGACGCGCGAGAACTTGTACTCCGCTTTAGGAGAATCGTTTCTCTGCTTGCCACTCCTTCTTACACCTAAATGCACACTGCCGCTTTCGGTACACATAATGACATTTCCCTCCTGACCTACAGCAATATCTCGTATGGCCATATGCTTCTTTCTAAGGGACCAAATCCTCCCCGGCTTGATGGACTTTGCAAGTGCCGATGGTTTACTTTGCGCTGTGCTTTCGTCTAGGATGAATCCAAAGACATCTCCCATATTTGTCATGACCACAATGGTAGCCATGCCACTTGCAATCTTGATGATTTTCGACGGTGCATACGATTGTCTCGGGCGAAAGACTTGATATTGCGTAGCGAAACGATCAAGCTGTAAAGAGAGTTTGAAATAGCCATAATTTGTAAAGATCAACACATCATCAGTCTGAAGCAGGCAAGCTGTCGCAAAGCGTGTCGCAGTCACTTGCACCACAGGAGCTGTCAGAGAAGTGACCTTACGTGGGGCAGGAATAGTTCGGCCTTCTTGCGCATTGATCTCGTAACCTAGCTGACCCTCGTTCAGACCCCACGTCCAGAGAGATGAGTCGGAAAAACACACAGAGTGGATTGGTGAGGCAGCAATACCTATTATTGTTTCCTTTGCCAACTTGGAGATCTTCTTGGGTTCATTCGAGAATGTTGCGCCGTTTTCTAGATCATAGCCAAGTTGCCCATGTACTCCTGAACCCCAAGAATACAAATCGCCATTGCTTGATACCGCCAAAGAGTGATCCTGGGCGGCAGAGATTGCAACGATCCGATCAGCAATGGCAACTCTGGCCAGAGAGAACTGAGTGCCTCCTGTGGTACCTAAGCGGCCGTTCTTGGCGAATCCACAAGAGTAGATATTGTCTTGTGTTTCTGATGTGATTACAAGAGTGTGGTATTTCGACATGACCACATCCAGGATCCTGTGCTGGCGAAAGAGCTCACTAGCTGGCAAATCCGATTGTGCTCGTCCCTGTTTGATGGAGACTCTCTCTGGGAAAGCACGATCATCAGCATCGGCGAACCCTAGAGTGTGATTGGCATTAGAACCGAAAGTAAACAAGTCGCTACTGCCTCGACGTGAATCGTGAGCCGCAGGATTCACTCCCAGAACAGTTGCATTATAGACGTCGAATGCAGTATTGGACTCTGAATCCACGACATTCAGCAAATCTCGAGCTGACGAGCTTCGCAAGTTAGACCTGGAGAGAATTGCGCGAGCGACATTGATTTTCCCATTATATAGAGCTCTATGTAGTGCAGTCCATCCGGATTCCTGGTCAGCCTTGGCCACATCAATCAGATGATGTGATAGCAGGATTTCGACGTATCTCAATTTTCCTTCCGTGGCAGCCAGATGGAGGACTGTCCTCCCGAGATGGTCGACGGCATTGACGTCCACGTTCTTATTCTTCGCTCTAGAAGATGACGATGTCGGACGGGGAGCAGCTTCTCTGTCGCTATGAACCAGGACACTGAAGCGCTCGAAATCTTCCGATAGGTATGCGTGAAGTAACGACATGGCAGTGGACAAGGTTAATGCCGATCGCTACATGGCTCCGGAGAACACCAAGGGAGAACTCCTTGGTATATACTGACCTATAGTCCAAAGGAGCAGTAAGCGACTTGTTGTACAATAATGCTGCACTGACGTTTAAATCTGACGAAGCAATGCTGTTGCTGCTTCCGCGCCACAAAAAAACCAGGGCTCCAATCTTGAGCTCAAAGACTGGCTCATCAATGGTCGCACTGACAGGGACGGCTCCATGGGATATTACTGAATCCTGAAAGCAAGAACATGATATTGTGCTTATGCTATTTCGCTAATGGACTACAATAGATGGCCATGATATCCTCATATGAAGATGTGCTCGCCGATGCAAATAGAACAACGTAAATTTTGTCATGTAACAGATATCAGAATTTGGCCTATTGTTCCATTCAAGTCTATCGATTTGTCTGGGTATATCTGATAGAGCCTGTGCCACGCACACTTCCACCAGGACTACTAGTGCTGCTGAGAGTACTTCCAGAGTAGTCCGACGGAGTAGCGGGCGAGGTGACCGTCATACCTGTATTACATTTGATATCAATCATCCATGGATCGTTCAAGAGCTCAACAGCTGATGCTCTAGTATGTGGATCACGATCGAAGCAACGTTCCAAGAAGTCTTGTCCCGCAGCAGATAATTGATCATTCGTGGGAAATGCCGGGGCGTGACCGCCGGCGATGTGGTACATGATGGCCCATTCGTTATCAAGGTTCGACCAAGGTCGTTGTGCAGTGGCCATCTCCAGTACACAACAACCAAGCGACCAAACGTCCATGGCACCTTGCCGACCTTTGTCCGATCCAGTGATTATTTCTGGAGACATATACATTGGAGTACCTGTCATACTGTTCACCTGTGTCTTGGCAGCAGCTTTCGTGCGCCCACGTTTTGCAATAACTTTTGCAGCACCAAAGTCAACAAATTTGATGATTCCATTGTGATCAAGCAGGACGTTTTCTGGCTTGATATCTCGATGTACGATTCCACGTTCATGAAGATGTGCGAGACCTTCGAGCATTTGCAACGTGTAGACCTGTATGACAGTCTCCTCTGCAATTCGGCCATGCTCCAATTGGGACGCGAGACTACCGCCTTGGCAAAGCTCCATGAAGATATAGACCTTGTCTCGATGCACCTCCACTCCATAGTAAGAGACGATGTTCGGATGGTTCAACATCTCGAGCACTGTCATTTCATCTTTGATGGATTTCACAATGCCTGAGATCGACTGAGGGTCTTGTAAACGGATTTCCTTGACAGCCATGACCTCCCCGGTATCGAGGTTGACACCCTGGTAAACATTGCCAAATGATCCACCACCTATGAAGCGCCCTTGCTGCCATCGCATGGTGATGTTGGAAAGTGAAGATGCCAGATACATCAGACTGCGGTTCTCGCTGATCGTGTCGTCCAATACTTTGCCTGCCATCTGATGTTCTTCCTGGTAAGCTTTGCGACGATTCTCCAAATCGTCCAATTTCTCCAGCAAATCCTTCTTAATGACTTGCAGCAGTTCCTGATCGGCTGGCAAGCCGTTTTGGTCATACAAGAGATTCTTTTTATTGCGAGAATGTTCTAGCTTCTCTCTCTCTAGCTGTGCGGCACTCCGGGCACCCATGATATCAAAGTGAGATATCAGCAAGGTCATACATCGAGCCACTTTTGCACGAAGTCGTGTAAATGAGTCCTCGGAAATGATCAAAATATTTCGGCCTCGGATCATCATCATTGCGAATTCCAGTGCAACGACGGTCCATTTAAACGTCTTACGATCTGTAGAGTCACAGTCATCGCATATGAATGAGACCCATTGCACTGCTATATCAATCAATTTTAGATTATGCTGTGCTCTTCTCGTTGGATCCATATATCGAAGTGAGCGCTGGCCGAATTCGGTTGCGAAAGAGAATGTACTCTGTATGAGATCCTCGCAACCATAACCGGCAACCTTATCTCGGATGGACTGAACAGATTCCATGATTGCATTGCTAAGGCGATAGGACACCTTCGTCGTCTTCATCAATTCCCGATTCACACGAGGCAGATTGGCTCTTTGCTGAATCACCATTGTGACTAGTCCTTGACTGATTGTGCTAAAGTTTGCAGTCGCATTGCGCAAACGTTCCCGAGAGCCGTCTGCGACTAATCTCAATCTTCCAGCCTTGATATCGAGATTTGGCTCCGGCACGTTGACCTCTATGACGCGGCCTGGCCATTGCAGTGCTTCTGGAGGGCACATAATAAGCACATAACTACTCATCGAAGCGCCCTCATCGTTCTGATCGGGCTGATTAGCACACGTTCGAAGGATCGCCCTTATAGCCTCGGGCCGATCTGTCAGGGACGGATCTGCGATAATATAAACTCCGTCGTGCTCTACAGAGGCTGTATAAGCGAAGAAATGACCAGTCTCGACCAAGTTTGCCACCAGATCAGTCCAGCTCTGTTGGGAGTCTAGAACATATTCACTGGAATTTTCGAACCTTGAACTCAATGTCTTGCTGAATCGAAGAAGCTTTCGGTGTCTCAATCGAACATTTTCGAAGTTGGTTAAATAGTGTTTGTGCATTTCACTAGCTGTTTTTGTTTTTGGGCCTGCGAGCTGCGATTGGAAATCAGACGAAACTCGACTTATCAATTTATTGGTCAAGGCTGAGAATTGCTCGGCAACATGAACATCTCCTCCGTCTACGAGTTGTGATATTTTGTCCAAGAAGTCATATTCACTTTCCAAGATTTCAGCTTCCTTGAAATAGTTTCCCTTCGAATTGCTGCCCAACTTCCAATTGAGTAACTTGAAATAAAATTCTAGTGTGTCGAGCACAACACTATCGAAATTTTCGTCTATACAAGGTGGAAGGATCCAGCCTTCTTCTGGTGTGGTCACTTGTATGTATTGTTCCTTGACCCCGACTGCCAGGTCGAGAAGTGTTTTGAAATCCTCGAACATCTGATCAACCATCAGCATAGTAGGATCCTCGAGTCGTTTCGCGTAAACCAATCGAAGCTTCAAAGCCTCCTCGATCAGCTTCGTGGGGAAATTGATGAGTAGCAAGAGTTCCTCCAGATATGGGGGGAGATGCATTGCTGTGAAGGTTTCTGAATTTGTAATCATGGTCTGTTTCGCTCTCGATACAATAGCATCGACATTGAGGAGAGACTTCTTCTCAAAAGTCTTCTGCAGACCGTTCTCCTTGAGAATTCTTTCAATGAAGGAAGACTCGTCATTCATGCCAGGGATGGCAGAATTGTCCGTGTCTGTTTGATGGGGTTGAGTGACATCGAGCTCGTCGTTGCCAGTCCACTTCCTGAGCACTTCAAGTGCAGTATGGATGGAGGTGGTCACTGTTGTCCACGCATTCAATGCCGCGACGTTGCGTTGAAACTGCTCCGAGGCGACGATAGGTTTTGCAGCTTCCATCTCGGCGCGAGAAGGATACATACTTTCACAATGATCTAATTTTTCGAGAATCTGTGCTACTTGCTCTGGCGGTGTCGCGGAAGTCAAGTCTTTTCCTCGGATACGGAATCTGCTGATGGTTTCCAGAATTGCATCCATTGCCAGTCGGGCGTCTTCGATGATTCGTTTCTGGTCACTGAAGGACCTACCGAGCGTCTTGGCTTGTAAGGCCATCCATATCTCGGACATCAATTTGCCATGTTCGGTCGTGCCAAC
The DNA here is from genome assembly GCA_004000165.1 of Taphrina sp. SM11. Classification (NCBI taxonomy): domain Eukaryota; kingdom Fungi; phylum Ascomycota; class Taphrinomycetes; order Taphrinales; family Taphrinaceae; genus Taphrina; species Taphrina sp. SM11. The sequence continues at coordinate 87,703 of RHDT01000279.1, read as the reverse complement.
AGTCCCACTGATTCGCTTCTTTTCTGACTTGACGACTTCCCCAGTCAAGACGGAGGCCAGCATGGTAAGCCATTCGAGACGCTCCCGATCTGCAGGCTGGGAGGTTTCGTCCACCTGAGCGGAATCGAAAAAGGCAAGAAAGTCCTCGCTATTGTTCTGCGGAGGTCTGAATTCCAAATTGTCGAATTCGTATGAATAGTCTAGATCATCCACGTCATCATCGTCCTCGTCGCTCAGTTGAAACTTGGACAGACCAGCTTCATAATAGTCATTCTCGGGTTCCTGCTTGAGCTTCTGCACATATGCACGTTCCTGATCATGGAAAGCCGCTCGACCAGCGGCAGCAGTACGAGTGGAAGTTCTGTGCAATGGGGGTGGTCGGTGATGACGATTATCCTCCTGTTCACTCGCGTTAGAACTGGAGACAACCCTCGGAGGTCCCCTTGGTGGTGCGTATAAGTTGTTTCCCGAAGGTTGTCGTTCGTGCATGGACGGCCGTGAAGAAATATGTACAAAGTGGTTGGGATTGGTATCGACCTGCTGTCGATCCTCATAATGCCTCTGTTCAACTACATGCTGACTATCACTTATCAGCAAATTGCGGTACTCTTCGGATAATTGCTTACTCTTCCTCGGATGGCAGATCCATATAGGGCCTCCGCTGTGGCTCGTGAAAGCGCACTTTGGGATCCATGTTGATGGGAATTGTCTAAGATGTATGACTGACCATTCGCTATGTCACTGTGCATGCAACATCTCAGGAGACCTTGATGTGGCCAGACTCCGACGCAGGCTGGCGAGTAGGAGATTTGGACGGAATTCCAAGGAATGCCTCAATGGCAATGACTCCATCCCCATCGACTCAAGCTCTTCTTCGTGGAGCCCAGTGCAAGTGTAACCATCGACCGGAGATCTCGTATGGCCGCATCGATATGGGCTTTCTTTCTGATTGGCTCGTCAATCACTGATCAGCCAGTGATCAGATCCCGCGTGCCTCTCGTTGCGTTCTGCGATAGCACACACAGATAAGCACACACATACACGTAGATACCAAGAGTGCTCTGTCAATCTCTACCAGCAGCAACGCATATTTCGATCAAGGATACTTGTCGGCGACTGCCCATCGAAGGTCGAGTCATCCGATTTCGGCAGGGTCTCTGACAGGGCTGGGGTCACTTTCTCCATTGGAATAGGCGTCGTGCGACATGCCGACTGCTGTAGAGGAAGCGCAGATCGAATTGATCCATCCTCAAGGACTGAAAACGACTCTGAATCGTGCCGATGATGCGAACCGAGAAGCCCTGAAGGAGTCTGCAGAGGTCACGCAACGTGATCCGCGCTTGCCATTAGCCTTGTGCAAGAATAGTCTATCGAGATCGCGCGTCCTGCCAGGCAGGTCTAGCCACTTGCGATCTGGTCTACAGTTCTCCGGAACACAACAGAGCGGTCGGGCTGTCTACGAAGTTAGTGTCTCATTCAAATATGTCGACTTGCGCGATTCCTTTCTCTGTGGGTTTCTCCGAATCTCTGGATTGAGTGAAGATCATCCGACATTGACGACCTACTTTGAAGGTGAGATCATCGGCACAAAATATTCCTTCATTACCAAGAATCCGCAATGGAATTCGAGCGAGAAGATTGATATCGAGCACTGGGCCCGTTTCGCAGCCTTCCGACCGATCGCCCAAAATTTGCGTCACGCCCGCATGAACCAAAAGGTCGGTGCGATGAATGGGATCAGTGCAGAAGGTCAAGATCACGTCTTTATGCGGTGGAAGGAGCTTCACGTCTTGCCCAACGAGACACCGAACACTATTTCCGAATCGAATAATGTCCTGCCAGCAGCCACACAGACCTACCGCGACAGGCGCACCAGGGCTCTCGAGGGCGTCTCGTACGCTGGATTCTACTACATCTGCCTGGACCAGAGGGACGGCTCAATCATTGGCATGTACTATCATCAAAACAGCGAACTATATCAGCAACTGCAACTGACCCTTGTCCCTGAAAAGAGTCGACAATTTGACCTTTTCGAGTTTCGCTGATCGAGTTGCGCAAGCAGGCTCGAGAGCACGAGAGGCACTCGATTGGGACTGAGGAGGTATTATGGCATATGAATCATCTTTCGTCCTCTAAATTGAAGGGCTCGGAATGACTTTTTCCATCCTGTCTGGTTTCGCAAGTATTGGGACAATTTTTAGCGGCATGGCGTGAATTCGGGGGGGAAATTGTGGTCATTTTGGAACTTTCTACGTGTAACTCGACAATATACAATCAAATTTGAATGTACTTATTCATGCACGTAGTTAAAGTTTTTGTTCAACATGATGTGTGTCATCTTTGACTGGCGTGCATCTTATTTTTAAAATTGTATACATCTATTATTATGATGACTCTCTATATCACATTGCAATTCTTTTTTCTTCCGGGACCTGTACTCTAGAAACTGAAAAGGGCTTCAACACGTTTTTTGAGATTTGCAGAGGATGGGGAGGATTATTCGGGATCTACGAGATGACGACGCTCCAGGGATGTCCGGCTTCTTCCCCATACTGGATTCCCGTGATCCAATCGACCATCTGTTCGGCGACGGGACCTGCCTCCTTGCCCTCTTGCAAGGGCACCTGGATGTCCCGTCCATCGTAGTGGATGCGTTTGACTGGCGCCGTGACGACCGCCGTGCCGGCCCCAAAGATCTCCATCAGCCGGCCCTGCTCGCTGGCCCTGACGACCTGCGACATGGTGAATTTGGCCTCGGTGACTTTGAAATCGGGCATCCGTTCCCTTGCCAGGCACAAGATGGAGTCTCTCGTGACGCCGGCGAGGATGGTGCCGTCCAAGGGTGCCGTGATGATTTCCTTGTCGCCAGCCTCGTTGACCCAGACGACAAAGAGGTTCGAGGTGCCGACCTCCCCGACGTGATGCTCCTTGCCGTGGAGCCAGAGGTTCTGCTCGTAGCCCCTTTGGGCAGCCATGGTCTGGGCGGTGACGCAGGGGGCATAGTTGGCTCCCAGTTTGGCATCCCCAAAGCCTCCGGGCCAGGCTCTCACCTGTTCCGTCGTGGCCCAGAGTGAGATTGCCTTGAATCCAGAGGGATAGTAGGGTCCTACGGGACTCGCAATCACGTAGAGGAGAGCAGATCCGACAGGACCGATTCCGAGTGTCTTTTGAGTGCCGATAAACGTGGGACGGAGGTAGAGGGAGTATCCCCTACCCTCGGGGATCCAGTCACCCTCAATCTTGACGAATTCCGAGATTGCCTTGACGAGCTCTGTCCCATCAAAAGGAGGCAGCGCGATTCGTGCTCCCGAGCGTGCCAGCCGTGCCATGTTCATGTCTGGCCGAAAGAGACGAATCTTGCCTGCTCTGTCCTTGTAGGCCTTCATGCCCTCGAAACACTCGAATCCATAGTGAAACACACAGGTCGCGGGGTCCAGCGAGAGATTCTGATACGGTGTAATCTTTGGCTGAGACCAACCCGCCGTCGAATCCCACTCACAAGCGAGCATGTGATCTGAAAATTCATGGCCAAACTTCAACGTCGTCTTGTCACTCTTTGTCTTTGGTGTCCTTGTCCGCTCGACTGAGATGTCGGCACTGTTCAACGAAGCAAGATGGCGAATGGGAGCCATGTTGATAGACCTCTTGCCCAGGAGCGATTGGAAATTTCTCCTCAACATCGCGTCAAGAGGGATCTCTGCGACTGCCAATTCCTAGAGACAGGAGACTAGGGAAGCAGGAGAAGATTGGACCTTCGACCGGGTTTCTCGGAGGCTCGGGTCCACTGGTAAAGATTGCAAGAGAAAAAAAAACTGGGCGTGATAAGATGGCGGAACGTTCGGAATCAGGAGGTGGGGGACTCGACGAGATGAGTCAACCCGAGAGCAAGAGAGAGACCTTTAGCGACCCAAGAAGACACGGACCCCTGATGCACCTGCAGATGAGTGTCCTGCCTGATAGAGTAGTCTCCTTTGTGACACCCTGACGAGACCTGAAGGGGGGAGTCCTCCTTTCGATAGGAAGTACTCTGAAGCCGTGACGCCGGGGCAAAGTCTGAGCGGGCGCGAGTTTCTGAGGAGCTGCAACTTTCCACCCCGAGAAATCACGCGCTCGAGCCCGAAAGGGAGATTGAAAAAGGTTCGAGCCTCAAGGGAAGCCCCACCACGAGCACGGAAATTGAGCGGAACCATGGAAGGAGGGTTGTCAGTTCATCACAGAGTGGAAGAAGAAGAAGAGTCATTGCAGCAAGGGAGATGTGGGAGGGATGTTAGCGATTGCAGGGGTGCTACTGACCACGAAAGTCCTGCAGACTCGTGGCAAAGGCCTTCTTCATGTCTATAATGTCCTCCTTCAGCTGGTCGTTCTCTTCCGTCTGCTCCCCGAGAAGCTCGAGTGTCGTCTCAAACTTGGCCTGCAACTGTTCGTACTTGGACTCTGACTCCCTCAGGGACTGGGCAAGTGCTTCATGCTCACTGAGTCTCGTCTCGAGAGCCACGCATTCTTGTCTCGCTTCATTCCGTTGTCGAGTGAGGCGAGAGACATCCTCTCGCAAGAGGATCATCTCCATCTCCAATTTCCTGACGTTGGCAGACACCCTCTCCATCATGCCGACGCTTGCGCCGGCACTCGTCGTCGACAGACTGCGCTCTGTGGGTGCCTTGAGCTGTGAGAGACTTTCGGAGGGACTGAAGGGATCTTCCTCCGGCGCCACCATTGTCGGACTACGCATCTCCTCGAGGTGATGTAGTTGTGATTGCGAAGCGCTCCGACGTCCTGGCATTCGTGATGCCTGTGTCGACGTTCTTGAGTTCATGCCCGGCCTCTTGTTCGGTGTACGTTCGGCATTCGGGGAATCTGTAATGTGCCTCTGAAAGGCGAAACCAGATCTTGGAATTGTGTCCATGTAAGGTAATGGAACACTCCCTGGAACCTCATTACGCCGCTCCTCCTCGAGACGTTCCTGGACTTGTGCTTCGACACTACCTGTTAGTGTCTGTTTCTCCGCCTCCCAGTCCTGTCTCTCCACAGCGATATTGTCCTGGAGAGTTCTCAACTTCTTGGCCAAGAGCTCATGCTCCTCACGCATGTCCTTCATGTCATTTTCCAACGTTCTCAGCTTGCTGAGAGCCGCATGACGTTCTTCCTCTATTTGTTTCCGCTGCGTATTCGCCGTTCGAAGGCGAGTGCGTAGTTCATCCTCTTGCAGCCGAAGTTCATCTCTCTCCTTCTCAGCATGAGTCGATCGCAGAACGAGCGATTCCTCGATTCGGGCCCAATTCTGTCTGGCTAACGACTGCTGCGTCTGTAAACTTTCTATCTGCCGCAATAACTTTGTTTGCGAATTTTCCGAAGCATTTGTCGAAGATTCTTCCAGTGCACCCCGTAACGACTCAATTTCTGCCTCGAGGCGAGCGATCTCCTGATTTTTCTCTGTTTCGACAGACTTGCTGCGCTCTGTAAGACGCTCCAGCTTGCCCTGGTAGTCGGCCATATCCGCCGCATTTTCATCAGCAGTAGATTTGGCCTCGAGAAGCAATTCCCCGATTCGTTTCTGGAGTGCCTCGGATTTGGATTTCTCCGACTGCAGCTGTGTCCAGATTGTGACATTCTGCGAAATGGTCTCGTCCGCATCGGCCAACTGCCGTTTGAGATCATTGTTGATTTTAGAGAGAACTTGCTTCTCTCGCTTGAGATCGCCGACTTCCGACTCGAATTTTGTCAACTCCCTGATTCTCGCCTCATTCTGTTTCACGGCCTCCTGCAAAGTCTTACTCTCGCGCCTAAGCTTGCTACCATCGTTGTCAGCCTTCTCAATGGCCTTCAAGGAACTTGTGATGAGACCCTCCAGTTCTGATACCCTGGCACGTAGTCGCTTGATATTCGTCATGTGCTGGAGTTCCTTTTTGGACATATTGTCCCCTTCCTCAAGAAGCAAGGCAATCCGTTGATCCTTCTCCGCAAGGACTTTCTGCTGCTGCGTAGCTTGCTTGGACGTGGCGACTTCCTGTGTTTCGGAGACCCGCTCTTTCGACAAAAATGCCAGTCGAGCTTCAAGTGTGGAAATACGTTCAGATGATTGTTGCAACTCTTCGACACGGCGGAGTTCACATGCCTGTAAGTCGGCTTGTACCTTCCTAACTAAATCTGAAGCGTTCTCACTCATCAATCCATCGGGCGTGCTCGATACATCCATGTCATCTTTCTGCAGTGGTTCTTGTGTGTCAAGAGAGGCCCGAGATGAACGGACTTGTGAACTGGTGCTAGCATTGCCATGCGATTCGATTGAAGCTTCAACATTTTTTTTGTGAATGGCACTTTCAATCGACTCCGAGTCGGAAATTGAACGGTCCGGCATGTTTGCTGGGAAGATTCTCGATTGCTGCAATTCTGTCAAAGGCTCCGGCTGGGTTGCACTCTGATGGGCACCGGTTGTCTCAATATGATTAGTGTGGAGAGCAGTCGTTTCTTGTTGCAGATCGACAGAGTTCCGCGAAAGGTCGGCAGAGTCCAAGGACCGCTTGGGGCCAAGACTAACGAGTGAGTCTGAAGAGGTGAATTGACTAGCAGCCTTCGTCAGTCGATCCTGCCATCGAGTAGAAGGTGTCGTCACTCTCTCTGGTACCTCAATGTGTTCTCCCTCTCTCGTGAGCGGCGTTGTTCCTGCTGACTTTTGTAATGTCTTTTCCCGCGGCGATTCGTCAAGTACACGATCCAAGAAACCTTCTGCCTTTGATAGGAACGACCAACCGCTCATAGAAGTGATGCCCCACTATATCTGGCAGTACTGCATTCAGAGCTCGTCAACACGTTTGCCAAGAAACCGGAATCGCTTGCTTCGACAACTCCATAGCCGTTTGGCAATATACGCTAGCCAATGTTTGTTGCAAAATGACAAGGAGCAGCCTGAATCCGTACTCTACCGTATGTATGTGCAGGCCCGTTCGCCAAGCAAGTCTCTCTCCCACTTCAAGTAGGAACTCTCTGAACCGTGGCCCGTTTCCCCCACACGTGCTGGTGCTTGGGAGCGTTCGTCCAAGGTAGTGGAGCCGGATGCTGGGCAAGTGGGTAGATTGGATGATATAAAGGTGTAATCTCCCACTAGAGGACGAAATAGAATCTCTATTTTCTTGACATATCTACTGTATGGAGCCTCCGCCAAATGCTAAAATAAAATCATGACGAAATATGTACATGCTAAGTTTCATTGTCACTTGCTTCTGTGCCTGATGCTGCATAAATCGCGCTAGACCAGGCACTTCCAGCAAGTAGACTATCATAATCGAGTCCTTCTACCAGCTCTCGTGGCGTGAGCGACGGTATGCTTGCCCGGCGCGAGCGATCATCACTTGTTCTTGAGGAAGATGATTGCTGGCCGATATAAGAGTGTTGCTTCCGACCGGAAGCGAATGACAGTGGTGATGTACTTCTATAACGAGTCAATGTTGTATGCTCTGGAATCTTCAATGTTGGTACAGTGGCAGCAGTTCTGCTCTCGGCAAGATGTTTTCTCAGAGATTGCCTGGATGGTATGGATTCGAGAAAGCTCACTATACATTCTTGCGATAATTTGCGATCGACGTCCAACCGTGTTCTTCGTCTGTGCAGAAATTCTGCAAGACCTAGACTCTTGTTTTCATCGACGAATTTGTTGTGGCTGATAATAAGGAGCATAGCTGTGAAGGAAATTCCTCTAGTACTTGGATGTTCCATCAACTCGGTGTAGAGTCTATTGAATGATCGACGACGCCTGCGAACTTCAGCCACGTCCATCATGTCGATCATATGCTTCAATGCAATCATGTCCATGTTCTTGTATTTCGAGCTTCCAATGTCTGGTAATCTGTGACAATTCGCCTGTATAGTTTTCACAGAATACTCTGCCGGATAAATCCTGACTTCAAAAGCACCGTTCAATTTGCTCAAGAAGCGCGGAATCTGCGACTTTGCTATGTGTCCAGACCCATCGTCGAATTCCGCCCAGGTAGCTTTGAAGCGCCTGATCTCGCTACGTGATATGCTGGACATGTTTCCAGCCTGTTGATAGACATATGAGAAGTTATTATATACCAGCGAGATGACGATGTTGACAAAGATATACATGGATAGAATATTCCAAGCGATAAAGAGGAAGTACGCCCAAGTTGCCGACCCACAATCAGTATTATAAAAATCTGAATCTGAAGTGCAATATGGCTCCTGTACCGCATAGTCATGCATAATTTCATTCCATCCCTCACCACAAGACATGCGGAAAAGCAAGACCAGTGCCTTCGGTATGCTCCTGAAATTCAGGTTATCTGTACCGTTGACGCCGATTTTGGTAAGTCCGAAAATCTGATTCATCGCAATTGCAAAGGTAACAAAGAGTACCAGCCAGGTTGCCATCAGACTTGCCAGATCTGGCAGAGAACCTGCTGTAGTCTTCAATAACTGATCAAGAGAATCGTTCGCCGGAATCAGATTTGCAGCAATCATGACTAGGAAGACTTTATCAGCCGTCAAAAGGGCTTCCATTGTGTCTCCCAGGGTCTGGAATTGGATAACCGACAGCACAAAGGTGATGGTGACCACTATAAGATTGTAAATGTTCCACCGAGAACGGAGAAATAGAACCCAACCCAGACCAAGGACCCTGATCACGAGATTAATGATGTAAATCAGCGTGAAGACCAAGAAGATGGTATCTATAACATCAGTCTCTACAAATTGCCAGCGAAATGAAGCAGAACTTACTTCTCATGAGATCAAAATGCAATGGCTCCGGAAAGTGCTCCGACATCAGCACCAAGGTATGCGCACAGTAGATAACTATGAGCACACGATTCCAAGTGGAGTGTTTCTTGACTGCGAACCAGCACCATCGACGAACGCGAGCGGTAGGTGCGTCTAGCGGCCGTCGACTGGGTGTTACTTGCTTGAGCAATAGGCGCATTTCCTGCCAAGACCGCTGTTCGACTGTCAAATATGCTATACCGGACCGTTCTGAATAGTTTTGAATTATGACAGCAATGAATAGAGTCAGCACGAAGACTGCTCCGAGAAGATTGAAAATGATAAAGAAGACTGCATTAATGGCACTAGCGTCCTGCGTGGGCTGATCTCCTTTCCCGGTGATTGCCATTGCACTGGCCATGACATTTGTCCAGCCTTCCTGAGAGACGATTTCGAAAAGAATCAATAGTGAACTGCCAAATGAATCAAAGTTCCATCCCTGCGGATTTTCCCAAGAACGAGGAGTCCAGACGTCCCAGTTGTTCGGACTTGAAGCAAACTCGTTGTAACAAGCAGTACTATTGTCAACGAGTCCATCGTTACAGGAGAAAAGAAGGCCTGCAAACATGTTGAGTCCCCAGACTGCCATGGGGACCAACAAAATTACCGAGACCAAGGCGGCACCCGCTATGTTCCAGAATCCAGCAATCAAGACATCATGAAAAGTACGCCGTGTTGCATCGCTTATATTGACAAGCCTCAGCGCTCGTAAAGCTTTGAATGCTCGGAATGCACGCGATAGAGCTCCGCTGTTCAGTATATCAGCTATGAGGTTGATCCACAGAGTGATCAAGACCAGAAAGTCAATTTTGTTCCATGTATCCCTGAAGTATGCGTTAGGTGTGAACCAAAACCCATCTGCTAGTAATTTGACCAGGAATTCTACCGAGAAGATGATGGTAAAGCCTAGATCGCACCACGTGAACCATGAAAAATGAGTTCCAGCGTGCGTTGCAACATATAACTTCTGGTATGTGGGTGTTACAATACAGGCCAGAACGACAAGTGCCACGGTGGACAAGTACATAGTTGCGGTGAAAACGTACCAGATCAGGGGTACAGGACCAGCCTTGATATCCATTCTCTCTCCAGTGCTCGGGGCCACAATCTTTTGGCAGAAGCGTCTAATTGATGATTTTGGACCAAGTGTCCACAGAACTTTGTCGTAGACAGGGTTTTCCTCGAGATATGCCGCTTGCTGCGTCTTTCGATCTGTATGGGCTTTTGCGACTTCCGTCGCTAGGGTGCTAGCATCCAGAGCGGATGCTGCTGCCTCCCGGGTCAAATTGATCCTGCTGGTAAAGGGATTGTGCCTCTTTTGTGTCCATTCAACACGGTACTTGGCAAGCAAGCTTTTCACGCGCTTGATGAGACCCTTGATAGGCCCTTGCAACTGCTCCTTCATTGGTGCCGCACGCCCTTTGGGCGAATGTACTTGCTGGTCTAGGAACTCTCTTACGTTATCTTCTTGCATGATTGTGCCGAGTGTGGTGACATTGTGCGACTGCCTCTGGATTTTCTTCCTATGATTTCGCAGCAATGAGAACATGGTGAGTGTTGTCTGATCACTGTTTGGGCCAGTCGGGAGAGTTCTTTGCACGAATGCCTTGACCTGCTCCACACGTTTGTCGTCCTCTGAGACCTCGAAATTTTCTTGCAAGACCGCAATGAACATGCTCATGAGAATATTCTGGGAGAAAACAAACCAGATAATGAAGAAGACTGCCCCTACCCATGATTGTTGAAAAGTTGCCTGATTCATTTGTATAGCGTAGAGTATCGTGGTCCAATTTTCCGAAGTCAGTACTTGATACATGCCGATGAAAGCATTGTAGGTGTTCTTGAACGTTATCTCCTGCGACTCTCCATAAACCTCGGTTGGTGCATCGCCCCTGATCAATTGGGATGCTATCAGTGCACCTATATAGACCGAACAGAAGACGAAGAATATAAGATTGAGGAGACCTGTTGCTTTGCCAAGAATCCGACCCAAAAGCTCCCGGGTGAGAGGAATTGCTTGTATGATTCTGTAGAATCGCAAGATCTGGAAGATAGTCAACCAGCGGTAAAGGGATCCAGAATTCTTGATGAGTGGAATCTGAATGAAGCATGTGACTACAGCGAGGACCAGGTCTGCAATATTGCTCTTGGTCGCAAATGCCCGCCAGTCTGGTAGGTGGCAGGCAAATCTGCATACAATTTCGAGCGCGAAGATCGACGTAAATATCGTCTCTGCAATCTCATAATGGGCCCATGTAGTGGTTGACATACTCGATGTCTTGAATGCCTGGGTAGTGAGATCCGCAATGACAAGCAATATCCAAAACCATTTGGTGTGAGACCAATATTTCAGACCTATACACTTTGATTGCCGATGAGCCAAGTCCGAGGTTGGCTGTCCCGTGCCAGGAGCCGTGAATGCCGACGAATGTTGCTCTTCACGAATGACCTGAAATGATGTCGTGACTACAGCAATGACCAACGACATCAGCCAGAATGTTAATATAAGTGTACCAATGATGAAAAACAATGCTGAGATAAAATAATCGGAATCCATCGTGTAATACCTAAAATTGATCAGCCAAAGACCTGGGTTTTGTGAATTCTTACATCAAGTCGGTAAACGTATTCGAAGACATGATGACAAACACAAGTTCCAGAGCTCCAAGTACATTGTCGAAATGTACAGTGCCATTATATGGATTTGCGTCCTGTACACACCAGGACTGTTCAGGACAGATGTAGCCTTTTGGTTTCGTCTTGATGCTAGGGCTCCAATCCTTTATGAGGTAAGTTGTCTTTATTCCATTCTGCCATTGTCCACCACAAAACTGTAAATCTTGTGTCTGGTTTGCCTATGACATGTCAGTGTCTATCACTGAAAATCCATTCTGTATCTTACCTCAATCCCAAGTGGATCGACCCAAACACATTGTCGACGGAAAGACCCTTTGAAAGCCTGCACGCCCACGATGGCTATAAAGATCCAGAAGGTACCGACAAAGAAAGCCACTTTGAGCAACAACGGCGCGGCCTTCTTCAAAGACTTCAGAATGGTCGAAGTGCCGCGAGTAACGTTCAACAGGCGTAGAATTCTTACACAGCTTACGGCCTTGAACAAGAAGAGATGATGCTTGAACTCCAGATCTGTGACTGCGAGTGCCAGGTAAATCCAAAAGCTGCAAACAGAGGTGAAGTCGATCCGATTGAAGGAATGGCGAAGGTATGCAGTCCGAAGAATGAATTCTTTGCGACGGTCTCTGGAGTCGCTCTCGTTGATCATGGGCTTGGAATGAGAGGCATCCTTGGCGCTCACCGATACAGGGGGTAGCTTCTTCTTGATTTGCAATCTCTGCCTATATTGCTTGGGGAGAAGCGAGGATACTTCATTGTCTGGGTTGAGAAGTAGACCTGACACGATCACTCGTACCATGATTTCGAGAGTATACAACACAAAGACCGTCAGCATGGCCCAATCTGTCCAATTCCCCCAACGCAGAGAAGAATTGTCTGAGAGGGAGTGTAAGGATGACTCAATCGTGAGAAGGATTGCTTGGAACACTATCAGGAGCAGTATGCATGGCTCCACGAATGGGTTCAGAAGTAATTCGCAGAGAGCCCGTCGTAGCTTGTTCTCTGGGCTAAAAACACCCACGGTTTTGCCTTGGAGTTGTGCTTTAGGCTCTGGGCTGTGAAGCGACCGTGTAGACGAGAAATAATCCTTGCCAGGGCTATTCTCGGGTAGCGTCGGAGAGTTATTGTTGGAGCTTCTGTGGTCATCGATATGATTCTCGTTATTGGAAATGTTGACAATCCGCGCAGATGCCTTGTGCACGGCCTTGGAGACCTTACGTCCCAATGGAGAGGGAGAACGTCCACGATTACTAGCTGGACTTCCATAGTACGTATGCACGCTGCCAGTATTGGGCAATTTCAATGACTGTCTCTCGTCGCGTGAAGGAGTCTTGGGCGCTGCTCGAGGTCCATCAAGATTATACACGGCTCCGCTGAGTCGACCGGCATGAGAAGTCAGTCCATAGGAGGACTCCTCATCTTCTGCATAATCATCATACTCTTCAGTTTGTTCCGTATCAGTCCTTGACAAATGCAACCCTTCATGTTCTAACCCGATGCTCTGGAGACTGATTGCGTCGTTGTCGTCGTCATCGTAGCCAGATCTCATGCGTCGAGGATGACCACGAGGATTTCACAGTCTCGCCAGACAATCGTCCAATTGGTCTCAATGAGACGGAAGAAGAGCCAGAGTCGGGACTGTTCGGCACAACCTCACGCTGTGACGCGCTCAAGGCTTTTGGAGGAGTCCTTGATCGATGACTGCAGCACGACCATTATTCATAGCATGCCAACTACGAAAGACGCACTTTGCACGGAGGACGTGTGAATGCTGCTTGGAGGCGCAGACAATGCCAAGCAAGCAGCCCCAGGCTCAAAGCCCCCGTACTTGATGCACTCAGAGCAGCAGCGCAAGAAATTCCCAGGAGATCTCGTGGCTCCTCAAAACTGCCAAACCAGCCATCAGCCCAGGAAGATCAGCTCCCGTCGCTTGCAATTGTCAAACACCAGCAACGAGTAGAGTGATCTCAGTAAACAGTGTCAAGGAGCTGATCTGAGACGAAGATCATCTCGAGCCAATGTTCCACAGCACATAGTTTAGTCACAGCAATATACTTCATGCAAAGATGAATGCATTGCAATTTCATGATGTACAAGGTCATTCATCACTCGTTATCATCTACGATCTATCCCGAGAGACGGACGAATCTTTTTCGATGCAGTACCTTTTCAGGCACCGAACGCCTTCTCAAAGTCGGTGAGAACGATTCGGTATCGGACATCACGGTTGTCGTGCACTCGTGTAACGGCTTCCGAACAACTCTCCGCTGAGATTGGCATCGGCATAGCCCATGTCTTGACCTTCTTCTCAACAACGAGCTTCAACATGGCAATAGCTTCAGCCTTGGAACCAATGTGTGATCCAGAAATCGAGCACATGTTACCAGCAAATAACTGAGCCATGATGTTTGGAAGAGGCTTGTCTGGAAGTCCAACGGTGTGATACTTTCCGCCGACTCGCAGAGTCGAGCAGAAGGCTGGAAGAGTCTGACCTCTCGAGTCATCGATGGTGGAGAGAATGAAGTCGAACTTCATGGCATACTTCTCCTCCCAGCCCTCTTTATTGGTGACAATGACATCGTCTGCACCCATCTCTCTTGAATCTGCCTCCTTCGAAGGGGAGTGAGTCAAGACAGTGACATGAGCACCCAAAGCCTTTGCGAATTGCACGGCATAGTGGCCAAGACCACCAATTCCTGCAATGGCAACATTCTTGACGTCCTTCTCACCGACTCGGTTTCGCACGAGAGGGGAGAAGACAGTGAGACCGGCACACATGAGTGGCGCAGCGTCAATACTGCTGAGCTCTTTTGGAATTGGGAAGACGAACCGTTCGTGGGCGCGAATTCTCGAGGAGTATCCTCCCTGAGCCTTGGTTCCATCAAGCCCCAATTCTTTACCATTAGTAACGCCGAATTCAGCTGCCTCCTTCTCAGTTGGATATGGAGCACCATAAGTGTCGACCTTGTGAGGGCAGTAGTTCTCATTGTTCTCCTTGCAGAGATCGCAGACGATACATGACCAGACTTGTGCCCCAACACCGGCACGGTCACCGACCTTGAATTCCTTGACCTTGTCACCCACTGGACAAATTAGAGATCTGGCTGTGTAATTGCACAAGCTCACATACCTCTCTCGACCTTGCCAACGACTTCGTGCCCGACACAAAGTGGAACTGGAACATCGCCCCATCCAGCTGAGATGGTCTAAAACACCTGTCAGTTCTATTGATGTACAAGATGAGGAGAGACCTACGTGAACATCTGAGGAGCATACTCCACAACATTCAGACTTGATCTGAACGTCGTAGGCTCCCATTGGCTTCGGAGTAAACTCCTCGAGGTGAAATTCGTGCCATTTCTCTCCCTCAGTGCTCTTCACGACAAATCTAAGGCCAATTAGAACACGATGTGAATTGTCAGTAGACTCAGGCGTGCTTACCCTTTGAATGAATCAGACATTATTATCTCAGTGTCTCAGGATATGGATGACTGATTCGGGAACCTTGGGGGTATCATTATAAAGGTTGGGGAAGGGAGAGAGGAGACTTGCTGGAAGTGAGGATTGAGCCGGTCCATCCATGCGTCCATCCCATCTCTCTCTCTCTCTTCAGAGTTGGTGGCGGGATACGGGAGATCAGGGTATGGACTGATCGCGGGCCCAGAAAAAAATATGGTTTTCCACAAGAAAGCCGAAATCGGGGTGACACCGAATGACATCAGTTTCTACCTGTCCACCAAAAAATCCAATCTACCGTCTGCAGGGCTTCCCGATACCCGCGAATCAGAGAATGAGGGTGACGGAATTGTTGTTGCTGGAAAATCTCTCTTGCTGGCAGGCACCACGACGACGATTCTGGCGTTCCATTCCACCCGTCTTTGCCGGTGCATGTACCTACAGCACACACAAGTCTATTTCGATCAGATCACTCAGATCTCGTCTCGTTGCTGTCTAGCCAATGATATCGAGTCTTTTGAAATCTCAGCCAGGTGCGGAGGCGTTCCCTCGTTCTTTCTGCCTTGGCATGTTCACCCTGCAGCTTGCATTGACTTGTGTGACGTAGGATACATCCACTTCCCAATCTTTGCTAGCATGGGCTACGAGCACTACTCTGTCGAATCACGCGTAACATGAACGACGATGAGCTCGACTCTTTCCCCCTCTCTGTCCTGTAAGCATCAGATGTAATGAGATACAGCAGATAGCCTTGCCAACGTGAAGAAATGCAGGTCATCCAAGGGACAAAAGTGAACGACAAACCATGTCTACAGATGTTGAACTACTGTCAGGAACCAGATGAATCTTTCTCCAGATTCATGCTGTTTGCGCATAGATTTTCCTTGATTACTAGATTAGAAGGCCAATGTCAGTGTGTATCGATGAACTGGTCGTATCCCTTGTTTCCTCTCAAGAGATGTGTTTCTTGCTGAATTCGTTCAAGAAAGTAGTATACGTATGGAAGACTATTCAGCAACTGCCTTGTGCAGTCGTACATGTTGCAGTGACTTGGCCATGTCTTTGAGCCTCCCAGTTCTCACGAGCTCCGACATTAATTCGCCTTGAGCATGAGCCACTTACATCCTTCAACAGCACTCTGAGCAAACGTCATGAAACAATATCGGACGTCCTTGAAACCCGTCGACGGATGGTCATCCAGAATCGATGTTGTTTCTACAAACTTCTCGGCAATAGCAACGACACAGTCCATCGGACAGTCATTACAATAAAAACCTCACTCACATAAGAAAGCTTGTCCTATTGGTCAAAGCACAAGTTTTTAACTGGTGAATCTGGAATCTCTGATTCTCAATGTCTGAGCATTTGCGACATCTAGTCGAGTTGGGGTCAAACGAAGCCTTACAAACATACCTGGAAGCCTACTCTTGTGCTGACTACAGGCGCAACCTGATGACTGCTAAATAGCAAGACTGCACAACCTAGTTGAGCAAAATCCCAAGCATCCCCAGGACCACCCCTTAGTGATGTCTCTCGAGTCTCGCCACTCAATGTGCTTCTCCGGCACAATATTCCTTGTACTTTGCCTCATCCAGCAACTCGTCCAATTCGGCTTCATATCCCTCTGAGACCTTGATCTTGCACAACCAGCCTATATCACGCATCAGCCACTCCATTCTAAGAACGCATCTCTCTTTCGCAAATTGTTAAAGAGTTGGGGATAAGTTTGACTTGCCATTGGATTCAGCTCCCTTGTTGATATTGCCCGGCTTCTCCTTGAGCACCTCATTCATCTCGACCACCTCCCCTCCCACGGGCGCATAAATGTCACTCGCACTCTTGACACTCTCGACAGCACCCAAGTTCTCGCCCTTTTCGACCACGGTGCCGGAATCAATCACTTCGCAATAGACCACGTCGCCCAGTGCCTTTTGCGCATACTCTGTCACCCCGACCGTGCCAATCTTGCTCTCCTCGTCCACGCTGATCCATTCGTGTTGAGGAGTATAGGCCTTGCGAGCTCATAGCTGTCAGTCACATCATTCCCTTCTCCTTGACAGATTCCCACTTCTCTTTCGTCAGAGATGAGGGAAAGGATAGATTGCTTACTGGCAAACACGAGGGATGTTCGGGAGAGACCTCTGAATTGTTGGACACACGGTCGGATTGCCCTTGCGTGTCTCGCAACCTTCCACATTTCACTTGGAAAAAGTGTGCGTATATCGTATGGGACGTAGTGTTCCTATTTCGAGGCTAGTGAAGCTTGATTCAACCTCAAAGAATGTTATCCTATTCCTTGGCACCAAAACGAAGAGGAAAGTGCTATCCACGAATGGGCACGTTTTGAAAGCCAACGATAACCCGCTCGGGCGCTTTAGGGGGGGTTGGAAAAGGTAAAAGCGTCGCTCAAAATCGGTCCCGCAGTCGGAGGCTCAGAAAAGGGCGGGACCGAGAATCGCAGTTGCGCTTCAGCTGCAAAAGACAAGAATCGTGATTCACACAATCCTCGAACGAATTCGACTTATCTTCACCAAATTGGCTCCTCAGTGTCTATCTGCTATATAGATATATGCACAGTGATTCTTATTCACAATTCAAGGCGCACAGCAGACATATACTGTGCTAGTACAGGTTGAAGAAGAAGAAGAAGAAGAAGAAGAAGAAGAAGAAGAAGAAGAAGAAGAAGAAGAAGAAGAAGAAGAAGAAGAAGAAGAAGAAGAAGAAGAAGAAGAAGAAGAAGAAGAAGAAGAAGAAGAAGAAGAAGAAGAAGAAGAAGAAGAAGAAGAAGAAGAGAGAGTTTGCTATCAACCAAAG
Organism: Taphrina sp. SM11; assembly: GCA_004000165.1. Taxonomy (NCBI): domain Eukaryota; kingdom Fungi; phylum Ascomycota; class Taphrinomycetes; order Taphrinales; family Taphrinaceae; genus Taphrina; species Taphrina sp. SM11. The sequence goes on along the minus strand of RHDT01000279.1, from coordinate 70,027 downwards.
AATAAGGTGTGCTATCAAGTAGGAAGATTGACCAATTGCAGACCCATAACATCATCATCGAAAAAGCAAACACTGATACGCCACGATCGCTGTAAAATCAAACCGCAAAGAGCATTTGCCGGTATGCCTTACAGCATCAACTTGTTTTTCGATTTTTCCGCAAATTCATCAAGCTTCTTGTCAAATTTCTCCCAGTCCCCTTCCTGGAGGAACTTATCTTGCGTCTGCCCACACTTGTTCTTCTTGGAGAACATGTCGCAGAGCTCGTCTAGGTCGAACGAGGCGAATTGTGGATGCGTGACAATCTTGCGCCAGACCTCCGGACAACCGTTCTGAGGACTCTGTTCATACTCAATCTGTCGAAGGGCATCTGGATTTTCAGGCCAGAGAGTTGCTGGATGAGGACTGATGGAGGGCTCGCTGACGGGCTCAGTCTTGACAACGGTTTCCGCGGGAGGTTGCATGCCAAACAATTCTGAAGAGGGCTCCGTAAGGTCGGCGGGATCAAAGCCGATGAGGGATGTATCAAACAGTGGAGGGTCGACATCGAAACTGTTCAAGTCATTGTTGTCGCGGTAGTCCAGTGAGTTGAATGTGTATTGAGGAGTTTGTGAAAGGAAAGACTCAGAGAAGACAAACTGGTTGTCTTGGCCAGTGGTATCACTCTCTGGGGTGAGCTTCTGTTCAGCTTCCAGAGGGATCGACGATGCAGAGTAGAATCCCGAATCGTTCGGCGAGTACTGAGAATCTGGATAACTAGACACTCGCGAGAAGTGGGGCATTGCAGCGGCATTGAAGTCCTTCTCGATCGTGGATTGCGGCGAGGTGTCGGAAGAGCACAAGCTTGGACAATCAGATCTGGCTGGGACTTTCTCGTTGGGAGAAACAGCAGAGCTGCCAATACTTTGGCTTCGTGAGCTCATACTCGGAGGTGGGAAGTCGAATGTGAAATCGTTCGATTGTGCAAAAGACATATCCTTGCCCGAGCGCAACTTTGCTAATTGCGCCTTCAGATACTGGTTCTCCATCGACCTACTATTGTTCTGCTTCTCAAGCTCGGAGACTCGAGCTTCGAGCACTTTCACATGATTTTCCTTCCTTTCCCTGAAGGCTCGTTGCGCTGCTCGGTTCTGTGCTTTCCTCTTGGTTGTCTGATACTTATTAGCGAGAAATACAAGGGAGATCGGGGAGACATACGGGCTCATTCGTGATTGGCTTCCTACCCGGTTTCTTCTTCTCGTTGTCGTTCCCCATCTCTTGTCGCTTGCTATCATGTGTGTCCAGCTCGGCCCCTAGAAGAGCGTGCTTGTCAGAGAGGGATCCAGATCCATCTGGGAAAAGCATGAAACGATCATCAAACAAGTTTTCCGACTGCTGCCAATCCTGCTCGTCAAATTGATCATAGAGGCCGATGTTGTAGAGAGGATCTTCCAGAGATTGGTCAGAGTCAGTGCGCTGGTATTGCAGAGGCTTTGGGGTCTCCATTGTACTTTTGATAAAGGAGGCTATGATTCGATGGTCACAACGATCGATCAAGATTTCGAAGTCGAGAGGCAGCGAGGATGCCTTCAAGACTATTGAAGCAGAACTGGCGATAAGTTCTCTTCGTGTCTGAATCTGGTCGGCACAGCGCAGTGACCTTGTTATATGTGGTAGAGCACTGAGCAAGGGTATGCTGAGGACAGGAAAGAAGATGACTGGGGTGCAAAAGGACCACGCAAGTAGAAATAACGAGAAGGAGAGCAGGTCCAGGCTCGGCGCCGCTCTACAACCACTGCAGAGAGCGAGCGACGCAGCAAATCTTCCCAAGGGCGACAGACGGGAGGAGCTGTTCTGCCTCGGGGGGCTGATGTGGCTCACACTTCGGCCGACATGGCTGAGCGTCTCTGATCACCCAATTTCCTCCACGAGCGAGCGAGCAAGTGAGTCACTTCTGCAGATCAATGCCCTTCAACCTTTCCCCGGTCTTCTGTGAGAATCTCCAACTGAGGCGAATGCTTGAGAGAGGTGGGCCATAAAGTTTGTCGTGCAGGCATCATCACCAGAATTAGACACGGTCCTGTTGATCATGTGGGACATTTGATGGTTCTTCTAAATGCATACTTTCTCCAAGACATTCTGTGAAGAAATGATGGATAGGAACTCTACACGAGCCATTTCGTGGGGCGGCATGCTCATGTGCCCTCACCTCCTCACGATCCACTGTCAGATCACTTGTGCTGGATAAGAGTCCGTGGTAGCCCTAAACTCGAGCATCACGGGACGACCGGTTGTATACGTGTCCTCCTTAGCCGATCTCACCCCCAGATTGCTATACCCTTGCTCGGAAGCGGGAGCACAAGAGGATACCACGGAGCAGGGAAAATCCTTTATAGCTCATGGTTTAGGTAAGCTGATACGACTACAGGAAGGCCGTCGAGACTTGTGCATTTTCTGAATCCACTTACGATTTCGTCTCCAATGTTTTGCAGACTCGTGATTCGTGCTGTGTCCACTTGGAGCTGGTTCTATAAAGCACCTGATCATCCTCGTCATTCAGCCCGATCGCACCTGTGATACACAAGACTCTGCAATGGAAAGAATCCCTGTACATTCTCCACCTCGAGACTTCTTCTTCTCCCTCCAAGTCAGTAGTACCACACCACGAGAAGATTGTACCTTTGTGAGGCGCTAGCGAGGGATCGCTGGCAGCCCATGCAAGCGGGTGACCAATCAAGGCGCTCCATTGCATTTGAAATCAAAGATACGAGGCGCACAATGGTGGGGAGGCGGCGGCGGCCTCTCGCCAAGAAAGAGAGTGGTGGATCGGAGAGCGCCCGATTCTTGATCTTGTGCAAGATACTGGAACGAGATGGGAAATCAATTCTTGACTTCCATTTCCGTGTATTTCGCTCAAATTCACGCAAACGCGAGTTCGAGATTGGGGTTTCTTGCCTGTCACCTTCTTGGCTTGGTCCACTTGGATAGTGAGCATGAAACACGTGTATCAGATGAAGCTGCTCACTGGTACCAAGCTGAGAAGCGTATTCCAGCGTCAAAATTATGAGAATCCATTATAGCGACGTCTTACTCCCCATAGGATTATCTGCAGACGTATCTTGAGTAAAAGCTAATGTCGTTCCCTCCCTACACGTCTGCCTGTTTTACATCGTTCGTCACGTCCTATGATTGCTTCAATCTTTCTCGTCTACTATATAAACACGTTTGATCTGCTAAAACACATTTTGTCGTGCACTATCAGATGTCACTTGAGAGCCAGTCGTTGAGCCATCCATTGGTATCGGCCGAGGAGCACTTTTGATACGATTCACACCTGTTCTTCGTAAATGACGCTCAAAAATGCTACTACCATTCAATGCTGCGCGACGAATGAGTCGGCCTTGATATCAGCCACGATCGTTGTGATCATTGTGGTGAAATTTCCCGAGCGAGCTTTTGTTGCACCAATGACGAGTGATTCGCCAAGTGCTCTCAATGATCATCATAATGTTCTTCCAAATTTCTCAGGAATGTAGCAGTGTCAACTTCGACATCATTCCTGCTGAACAAAGGAGAAACATGTCTGAGTATAATCGAACTTTCGTTGCAACACACAGATAACCACCCCTGAAAATTCATCTCAATCTATTGGGGCAGCATTAAGTAGATACTTGCGGCTAGCAATTTGTACAACGATAAACAAAGCGCTCGGTGGATCGTCAAGACATTCGAAAATCTTTCTTTGTATTGATATGAAGTGAAGAAAAAAATCATTATGAAGCTTCGGGCGTGCAAGTGGTACATCAGTCATGAAGCACAGGACACTGCTAGCAACATCAGTGCCATGGTAGATAATCAGAAGAGCATGAATGGAGCGAGACAGGAGAGGATCTGAGACGGGAAAGATTGCTTGGTCGGACGATCGATTGATATCTCGCAGTGACCAAGGCAGCAAAGAAGACTCCAGACTGGGAAGAAAACGATGCCGAATGCTATGAGTTTGGGTAATCTACTTTTGGGGTATTGCTGGGCGAGAGAATCCCATGTATGAGCTGAGAAGGGCGATTTTGTATGGACTCTACTCGTCTTGGATCGTTTCGCGGGATGAAACGTACTAGACATGGTTAGCTTTTCAGCCGCTAAGGAAACACGAAAAGTAGACATACGATACCGTCCAAGAACTTTCGGATATCCTTGTTCTTGACTGCGCAAGACTGCTGGATGGAAGCAGCAGATTGTGAGACATTCTCCAAGGAGTTACCCTCGAGAACGAGCTCATCCTTCTGACCCTTCGAGTGGTCGACGGTGACTCCCTCGAGCATAGGAACCTTTCGGACAACCTTCTCTCCCAAGAAGTTTCGGATTTCAACGACGTTTCCGTCAAGGAAGTTGACGTTGATTGGGAAATGGGCGTAGACGTATCGCATCTTGTATCGGAATCCCTTTGTGACTCCAGTGATCATGTTGTTGATCAACGATCGAACTGTTCGGAGACAAGCATTAGCCTTTCGGTCTCCGTGGTAGACCTTGAACTGGATGAGAGTTTCCGAGGTCTTTCGGATGATCATGGAGATGTGCTGCAAGTTCTTGGTCAATTCACCTCGTGGTCCCTTGACATTGATGACTCGGGCTTTGATGTCCACAGTCACTCCCTGGGGAATCTCAAGAGTCTCTTCGTTCGAGATAGATCTCATTTTTGCTGTTTTGTATGGGAGGGTATGGGAGTGAAGTGTAGAAGAATGGTTTGTTGTATAGGTTTCAAAGCGTCCACCTTGAGACCGCTTCTTGCAACTCCAAAAGTTTTTGCTGGAGAAGCGGAAGGTCACAGTCCGCTACGGACATGAATGAAGCTCAAATTGGCAAGCACCACACGTGACAGAAGGAGCATGTCTTGACACGTGACAGATTTCGGCTCCGCAATGCTGCGAGCTAATTGGCAATGAGATTAATGATGTGCATACTCAGGTAATCAGGTCAAGGTATTCATCCTTTGGCTGATATGCCTGAGATCTGGCACTCTTTGGACAGACGGGTTGGTGGAATGTTGTCCCTCACTTGTCTACTGTGACGGCATGGAGCAAGCAAAGCAGTCCCTTAGATATGCTGCAGCCCTGCAACTCCATGAATTAGATTCTTGCTTGGCCACCTTCAATCGAGCTCGTGTAGAGCTCGTGTCTCTGTTGCAGCGATTGATTACTGCAAACGCACAGTGTAATGTTGTGGCACGTCTGCAACAGAACAGGCGGAGTACGGGTTCCTTGGGGGCCCACGATCGTGCACTGACACATGCTCGTTCTCGGGTGGATGAGACAAAGGAACAGCTTGAGAGCACTCTACAGCAGATGTGTGTGGTTGCTGGTAAGGTGAAGCACCTTGCTTTTGCTACTCTGCAAGATGTCGGTCAAGTTCATACGAACCCTGCCCTCAGTGCATATAGCACAGATACCGACCAGGCAACATTTAATTATGAATACAGAGAATTGCAGCGCGCAGGAGAAATCTTGAACGAGCAAGCAGCTAGACTTGCAGGCGAAAGTCAAGTCAAGACCATTCAATATCGGAACTGTGGACAAGCCGAGTATGAAAGATTATTAACTGCCTGGAGTTCAACTATAGCAAGCAGAGATGCAGAGATGGACGATCTAGCCTCCATGATGTTGTCCTAAATAGTCGAATCGAAACAGGCCTGGAGACGGTATCTACAAGTCCAGTAATTGAAAGACTGCGCTATACAACGCCAAAACCGATATGCGTCATGCAACAATGCTGAAATTCAGAGTGTGGTCGTCAATCAAATCCAGTAAATTCTTCCTCCTCCTCCTCATCCCCTCCGTCTTCATGCTCATCGACCTCGCTCTCGGATTCTCCCTCGGAAGCTTGATCCTCCCCAGAGAAGTCAGTCAGATTCTCGTCCTCGTCATCAGAGAGAATTGGTTCATAACCAAACTGCTGCAGCCGCTTATCCTCAAACACAGACTTCATGACTCGCACTCTGACTGATTTCGTGGGGCTGTTGGTGATGATATGCTCAAATGGTCGGATGAGCAAGCCAATTGGTACTTGTGTGCGCTCAATTTCGGGCACAATCTTATGCAATTCTTCGGTATATATATCTGCCATATGATACCGTATGCCATTGGGCATCTTCTGGTTTGTGGCAGAAAGGGGAAGCTCTTCGAGCAGGTCTACATAGCCGTCGACCAGACTTTGCTTCCAAGCATTCTTGTATAGTTTCTTGAAGGCCGTCCCGACGAATCTTCTCAACAGTGTATAGAATTTATCGAGTCGTAAGACATCTATAGAGTTCCACTCCCTGCACATTGTCGCCCAGAATGAACGCAGAAATGGTAGGAAATTCGAGTCAGAGACCTTGAGAACCAATTCCGCCAAGTCACTCGCGAGGGCCTGTTGTACAAGTGTGCGATCCGAATGCCAGAAGCAGTAGAATAGAGCCTTCCAGAGCTTCATGAGCTCGATCTGTTCAAATTCGCGCGATGAAGAGAGGAATTTTGTGAGAGACGCCAGGGCTGCATCTCTCGTCTTCCGATCGCTGGCCACAAGTTGCTTCACAAAAGGTGACGACATCCTGAAATCTCCAAGCCGTCTGCAGTCCGATATCTAGGCTGTGATGAGGACTGGGCAACTGCTTTCTGTCGGAGAAGGAAATCTCATCACAAAAATAAATTTCGGGCTAATTTGTGTGGCTGAAGTGTCTCGAATCAGCAGCGAAACTCCACATCGCGACTCGTCTTGCGACGATTCTCACAAGCACAACAGAGAAGAGTGACCAGTGAGTCCTTGGTGACCTGAGACAAGTCAAGGGAACAGGTGGAGGAGGTGAAGGATCATGTCTGATGGTTGATACCGAGAGAATAAGAGTGCCTGCCAACCTGTTACAGCAAAGTACCTTTGGAGAAATCCTTCCACCGCTCGTCGGGACGTCCAAACTAGCCCTAGAGAGGCGACATGTTCTCGTGAGTCTCAGACTCAAGCGTGATGCCTTTCTAAGCTCACTTGGGGCCTTGGGAGGTCCCAGAATCACTGTCAGGAATGCTGTGGACCAAGAGCCATGTCCTTCGACTTCATTCGAATTCGTGCCATTCAATCACATGTCCCGGGAGTTGACATCCACGGACCTCGAAAGTGTACTTTACAACAGAGCTCAAGTCGAAGGATGTGAGTGTACAGACTCCTGTGTCTCCATGGGCGGACATCGGTGTGAGTGCCTGACAAACAAGACATGGGATTACGGAGACGGCGAAACTCCAGTCATCTTTGCCTACGACAAACATGGGCGAGTCATCGACTGGGTCCTAGAAGACGCCTTGCCAATCTACGAATGTACGGAGAGCTGTGGATGTACGGACAACTGCCCAAACAAGGTTGTATGGAGGGGTCGGCAGCTAGAGCTCGAAGTGTTCAAGACCACCAAGAAGGGCTGGGGAGTCTGTAGTCCCGTTGCGATACCGAAGGGAACCTTCATCTCCTGTTATCGCGGAGAGCTACTCGATCCCCTCGGTGCAGAGGCAAGGGGAAGGAGTTGCGACGAGATGGGCGAGACCTATCTGTTCGATCTCGACGAGTGGGAGCAAGAACTCGAGGAACAGCAGATCCCGATCCTCACCATAGACGCTCACAAAAAGGGGGACATCTCACGCTTCTTCAATCACTCCTGCGATCCTACACTAAAGACGATTCCTGTGACAAATGGGAACTTGCAAGAATACGACATTGCATTCTTTGCGAAGAGGGATATCAAGCCTTGGGAGGAATTGACCTTCGACTATTGTCCAGAGTGGGCGAGCAGGATGAATGGTACAAATCAGGACTTGATGTACGGTGAGGAGGAAAGGGAATGGATACCTTATGGAGAGTGTTATTGTGCCACTCAAAATTGTCGTGGATGGATCTTTGTCAAATAGAAAACAAGAGTACAAGTCCTATATACATATAGAATTAGGATGCACAGTCCCAAGCAGACTGGATTCTTGGATGCATGATGCGTCGCCCCTGTAGCTCCAGCATTCCGTGTCTCCCAAAATTCCAGATCCTGTACTGATGTGAACTTTGTTCCAAAGGAGTCGACAGGAGGCCCAGGAAGATCAGTCGATCCTGGCTCGTGAGGATCTCAAGACTAGCAACCACACGCCAAAGGCAGGCACCTGAGCTCCATTCTGTCACATTGTAGCAGTGCAGATGGTATATAGTCGTGCACGCATCTCTGAAGAAAACAGAATTTCTCCAAAGTGTCGACCTTTGCCAGCTCAGGAGGGAGATCAAGCAGACGAAGCCTGACTATGTCTCATCTTTTCCGTCATGACCTCGGTGACAGCTAACGAACTCGTCAAAAAACCAATCAAGTGGAGAGTGGGAGGAACGGAGACTCACTCTGAATATTCTGTCCCTTTGCATTGATGATTCGCTCGAGATCGCCGAGATTGGTCTCGAGAAAGCCAACCTTTTTCGTATAGAATTTGATTGCATCGTCGGCCTTCTTCTCGACAAAGTAGCCGGTGCCGATATCGACAATGACCTTGTCTGGATTCGTGTGCACGTTCGCCGGGACATAGAGCGAACTCGTCAACGGAACCAGGATTCGTTTTCCGTCATTGCCGGGCTTGAAGGTCGCCTTGATGCTCTCCATACAAGATAGGAACTTTGACTTTGCTTGACGCAGTTGCATGTGTGAATTCGTCATATATTCGAGTTCCTGGTCGAGTTGTTTCCGAATCTCCTGCAATTGCTCGACCGTCAACTTTGTCAAATCTACCTGGGCACCACCGGCAGACATAATCCTTCTAGAGACCGCCCGAAGCTATGACAATCACGGCACTTTGGCGGTTGCGTTTGATGAGCCCGAGAAGCAGGAGAATCACTAACTAAATCTCTTACGGCGAGCCAGGATTCACTTGCGGAGACTCCGACCATACGGCCGGCTAGTGATGAACTACTTTTGCGTACGCACACTTGAGAATTCATTTTGTCATTCGCTGCATCATCGACATTCCAGGGCCCATCCATGGAAGGTTTTCCTTGATCGCCAGCTTCTCAAGGACTCTCAGAGAGGCTGCTGGCGACTTTTACGATGGCCGTGGAGCAGATGGCTGCGGCATCGGTCCAATTGACCAAATCGCTCTTTTCGACACAGTATGAGGAACCATACATCGTGGCAGAAGAGGAGATTGCGGCGCATCGACTTGCTCTTGCTCATCGGTTGGATACAGAGTACAGTGGTCTGGATGAGTTGCCGGTACAGGTCGCATCGAAGCAGAATCGACCTGCGAAGAGGCCAAAAGTGGAGGAGGAGAGAGATGGTTCGGATGGTGGGCTCATGAAGATGATTGAGGGCATCAATCCAAAGACACATTCGGAGAAATTGAGCAGTGCATTGACGATACGGCAGGCGAGTGGTAGAGATGGCAGTGCCGGGTATGGTCAGGCTGGATCGTCCGATACACAGCAAGATTTCAACACAACCAGATCCCTAGCGAGACGTGCAGCGATGCAACAGATCAGACCTGAATGGCATGCGCCCTGGAAGTTGATGAGAGTCATCAGTGGGCACCTCGGATGGGTCAGAGCTCTCGCCTTTGATCCCGACAACAAGTGGTTCTGTACTGGATCGGGCGATCGGACCATCAAGATTTGGGATCTGGCCAGTGGAACACTCAAGTTATCCCTCACGGGACACATCTCGACCGTGCGCGGACTCGCCGTGTCTGCCCGTCATCCATACCTCTTCTCCTGCGGGGAGGACAAACAGGTGAAATGCTGGGACCTGGAATCCAACAAAGTGATTCGACACTATCACGGACACCTGAGCGGTGTCTACTCCCTCGCCCTCCACCCTACCATCGACGTCCTCGTGACTGCCGGCAGAGACGCCGTCGCCCGAGTCTGGGACATGCGGACCCGTCAAAACGTCCACGTCCTCTCCGGCCACAAGAGCACGATTGCAGACGTGCAATGCCAAGCAATTGACCCGCAGGTCATCACCGGATCCATGGACTCGACCGTCCGACTATGGGACCTCGCCGCCGGGAAATGCCTCAACACGCTCACCCACCACAAGAAGAGCGTACGGGCTCTGGCCCTCCACCCGAAAGAATTCTCCTTTGCAAGCGGCAGCGCAGACAACATCAAAAACTGGAAATGCCCAGAAGGCGCCCTCCTCAACACCTTTGACTCCCACAGTGCCATCATCAACACCCTCTCTGTCAATGTCGACAACGTCTTGGTCTCTGGAGCCGACAATGGAACCATGGGATTCTACGACTGGAAATCAGGACATCAATACCAAACTCTCGAATCAAAAGTTCAACCAGGAAGTCTCGACTCTGAAGCAGGCATCTTTTGCTCAGGCTTCGACAAGACCGGCCTACGACTCGTCACTGGGGAAGCAGACAAGACCATCAAAGTCTGGAAACAGGACGAGACGGCCAATGAAGAGAATACGCCGTTACAGTGGGAACCCTCCCTGCGACAAAAAAGATATTAGCACACGGAAATGAGCAATGATGCAGTATGGCTGGACTTTGTACAGTATACTATGGTATGTATAATCTCGGTAGCATAAGATGACGTAGAAAACGAACATGTCGTCACCAACAGTTAAGTGTTCGATGTGAACGTGACAGAGAATATGTAGTCATGAATTGCTGTTGCTGTCGCTGGTACGCTTGCTATGGATTGTCATCAAAAACACGAATCCCAAGATTTTCATGTATTGTTACACAGAGATCCTCGATGACTTTGGATCTTTCGCTGCGGTGAAAAAGCGCTCCATCTTGGGTCTGGTCGAGCGTAGTTGAAGAGTATCAATTCTTTTCTCACCCATGCTTATCCTGTCTGTAGTATCGGAAGTCTCTGAGGCTGTGCTGGAAGTTGTTCCTTGCCGGGAAGAAGCTCTGCTGTATTTGCCAGATAAATTCTGGTCGATAGCTACGAGTGCCTTGATCTTATCGGCATTCTTGCGAATCTCGATCGTCAGGCGCTGGCGTAAGCCACGAGATACTTGTCTGAGAGCATCACGCTGTGCCTCAGTATCTTTTATACGTTGCAAAAATTGAGTCTTCTCCTCGTTTTGTGCATCGAGGGCGATCTTTTGTGCCATCTCGCGCTTCGACTTGACCTCAGCCAGATCTGAGGCTAACTGCTGGCTTAATTCGCTGGCCGAACCGACCTCGGACTTGAGATTGTCCACTTGCTTCCGCAGAGCGTCATTCTCTGCAGCGAGTTCTTTGGTATGATCCTCCACAACTGCGGCCTCCCTGGCTCTCCTCACCTGGGCTTCTGCCTGATGCAGCTGGCTACGCAGCGCTGTACAATCAATCTCCACGTTCGTCCGTTCCCGGCACTCCTGTATCAGTCTGGTTTTCTTTTCCTCCAGTTGTGCCTCAAGAGTATTGGTACGATGCTCATATGAATCGATAGCCATCTTGACGCTATCCATGATTGACGAGAAGTATGCTTCTCCAGTCTCACCACTGTCCGTAGGTAAGACTACAGTACAAAGTCTTGTGATCTCTCCTTCGATCGCTGTGAGCCTGTCCTCGGCGAGATGCCGTAACGTGCGTTCCTCTTGTAGCTGAGTTTCAAGTGTTGCGTTGTACACCGACTTCTGATATTGTATTGAATGGCCAAGGATGTCGAGATGTTTCACTTGCTTCTCCTTGGTGTCATTCGCAGCAAAGTATTCAAACGATCCCCCCGAGATATCTTCCATTGGAGGCGAATTCAGGCCCGTTGATTCCGAATTTGAAGCGTTCGAAGTCGTCCGTTTCCACTTGAAGATATTGCTGAATGGAAAAGCTACAGTACTTTTGGCAGAGGTCGTCGAGATACTTCTGCTGAGCCCATTGTCGGGTCCTTTGGTACTGGAATAAGAGCTCAGATCTGAGACTGACCGAACCATACCCTTGAAAAGATCATGACTCGGCTTAGGCGATGCTTCAGGACTCAAGCTCGGAGTTGGCAATTGCTTGATAGCCGCCGAGGATGAAAGACTCCTAGCACGATGATCATGAGGATCTTTATCTAGATCGCGAATGATGAATGCCGGTGTCATGTTGTCCGAAGCAACTGGCTTTTGCAGCATCGCCTCCATCGAGGATATTCGCAATCGTGAGCGCTAAGTCTAGTTTCAACTGATGAGAGCGACTGAATTTTGCCCTGTCCCACCCGTACAAATGACAGCGATCAAAACACGCTGACTCGGCTACCCCAAGCGAAGTGACTGGAAAAAGATGTGCCTACAGATCTTGTCGAAGAGTCGAGTGCATAGTAGCGTCTGAGAAGGACATCACTGAATTGTAGTCAGAAGACCCTGCAAGGAAACCCTCAGAGACCAAGCCGCTGACAGACTCACAGCAGCAGCCAACTTGGTTGGCTAGGGAAGGGGATGACTCTCGCGAGGATGTACTGCGAAGCCCATTCCATTGCCCAGGAAGAGGCCTGACTGGGGAGCGTATGAGTGCAAGGGGAGCAAAGGTGGGTTGTGTGGATGCATGAATGTAACAAAGGAAGGGGTCGAGCTGCATGAGTGGAGGCTTTCCTCTGTGGAGAGAGAACTGATCGGTTGCTTAAGCGATCAGTCGAAACAAAGACTATCTGATCACTGATCATCAAAGAAGAAAAGAAAATTTATTTGACGCTGATCAGCCTTCAACTGGCGCCTCTGCCGCCCGAGATCGCCTTCCTTGCTTGACAGCGGGCCAATCGAGCTGCGAGGGGCAACACTAAGAGAGGCCTCCTCTCCTTCCCGAGCCTTGTTTCAACCAGAGCACTGGATTGCTTCCTGGCTCAGTAACGTGTCTGTAGTGAACGTGCGGGAAAATGATTTTCGTCCCAGATTGATTCCTCCAGCTGCTTTGATATACAAGTGCGGGATCATAGTCGAGGTAGAATAGTGTGCTGCTCTTATCGCCCTAATGGTACCAGGAAATTAAAATGAATTTTTTGCAATGCAACTCAGGTCTATCTCAGGCGACTCATGTAGTTGATACGGCCCGGTCTACGAACGCCGCGACGAATGAAGCGTCGCCGCAGACGCATCTCACAGATCTGCGCAGTCTATGCGGCGCCGCACAAAGCGATGACACAGAGCGCCCAAGCCAATCGTCTGCCCTTGGTTATACCGAGCCCAATCGCCTATCGCGCGACGACGCGACGACGGGTATGCTGACCCAGCTCTGCAGCTGGACCTGTATGAAGCCATCAAAAACAATGATTGCGACGGCATCGACAATGCACTGCGTTGTGACGCCTCGCTGTCTGATTTTGTCGGCAAGACAAGAAAACCGCCTGTGTTCTTCGCTGTATTATACCCTGAAACGTCAGCGGCATTGCAAAAGATATTGAGCTATGGGCCAGCGTCGCACTTCATTGACGCTACGGGTCGAGGCCTACTTGAGGTCGCCGTCAATGCCCTGAACACGGGCGGTGTGGCTATATTGCTTGAGGCGGGGCTACGATTGAATCAAAAGCCTTATTTCGCTTCCGCGGCGTATCAGAATGCCCTGCTCTCTGCCGAGGAAAATTCTGAGTATCAAAAGGTGGTCGATCTTCTCGACGAAGCACACACCGACGCTGCGCCCGACTCCTCCTTCTCATTGATGTAGACAGGCTCCGATGCCGCATCGGAGCCTGGTTGTAGCTTGTAGCGGGCGAGCAGGGTGTCGGCGCGTTGACTTAAGCCCGAGGTGTTGAACGTCAGATCCGGAAAGCGGTTGGTCAGCTGCTGGTTGCCGACCACCGTCTGCAAACGCTCGGCTGTAAGCAGGCCGTCTTGGATGTGTTTCATGTGCGCGTCGTACAGGCGGGTGGACTGCTTTGCATCGACGTGTGACTCTTGGGCGATGCTGCCCAAGGCATCGATGGATCTGAGCGCAGTCTCAAGGATCGACAGCGAGCGGCGCACGCCCGCTGCGTGGCAGGATTGAAGTAAAGGAACTCGAGAAATTTGCAAAGAGAGAATTCAAAGCAATACAATAAGAGAGAAGGATGCTATGCTGATACGACGCGCCTATTGCTCCACTGACATTTGCTCTTCCTCAGCCTCACCTGTATCTTCTGCGCTGTAGAGCCCGCCAAGATCGAATTCTGCAGACCACTGTGAGACGATTTCCTTATCGCCTACACTCACGTCTACCTTTGAACCGGAAGATCCTTCCACCTCTGTTGAGGGCTCGGGAGCACTTGTGAACCACTGTAGGCGACCATCGCACCAGTCGTTCACAACAGCCCGAGCGGCAGAGTTCAGATCTGGGATACCACCTTTGCCGAGTCTGCCTCGTTTTCTTGCAACGTGTATCAGAAAGTCTGTGGCACCTTGTGATCCACCGGGATTCAGAATAGGAGGCAGGTTATACATATTGACCATCTTGTCAAACAGTGTCTGGTTTGCAGAAAGCTTCTGTAAGATCAGTGTCGCGGCCGGGAGGGGATCGATAATCTGTTGAGAGGGAATAGCGTTCATCAAGACAAGTCGAGCCTGATCATCACTCTTGTTCCTACCTTGAGCAGATGGAAAGACAATACCGGGTGAATCAAGTAACTTCACTTTGCCGTCCAGCTTGAGTTCTTTGATACTCCTGGTCACGCCGGCCTCTGCACCCGTAGGACAGGGGCCACTTTTACCATGATTTGTTCGAGAGAGCAGAGCGTTGATTACACTGCTCTTGCCGACATTAGGAAAGCCGATGATGCCGACTGTAAGAGACCTCTTGAGAGCTCTCTTCTGTGAGTAGGACTTGAGGGACTTCAACAAGGCCGCAGTCGTCGACTGCAATGTAAGATTCTTGTGATTGTAAGTGTGGGCGGCTATAGAGGCCGTAGCTCGTATCGGTAGAGTAGGGAATGATAATCGAAGGTGAGTCAACCAATCGTTGAGTACCTTTTTGGGGACCAGATCAATCTTGTTGAGTATCAATATCAACCGCTTTTCACCTCGGGCAGCATTGAGGACCATCTTCTCGACTTCTCGCGAACGCGTTCCCTCCGGATCCCTAGCGTCGAGGACATATAGAATGACATCTGAATTTTCGACGACCGTCTTGAAGTCTTTGTCAAACATCTTTCTAGAGGTTTCCTTCTTCAGACTCGATCGGCCGTCGACTTCACCATCAAAACCGGTCCATTCCTCTTCGCTGACGTCTGACTCTTCCTCATCATCTTCATCGTCCATCATCATGTCCTCATCGGGCTCGCCTGCAAACTTTGCATTCCGGGAAGCAATAGAGGCAGCAAAATCTGCAATGGTGTTTCCTTCAGTCGCAACATCCCCATCTCCAGAGTCCATTGCATCATCGTCCATGTCGATTTCCCCTTCAGCGCCATTAGATCTAGCCGCCTTACTTGCTGCTCTCTGTTCCTCCCGTTGCTTTAATTTCAGTTCCTGATCCAGTCGTTTGCGCTCCTCGATCTCAGCTAACAACTTGCCTTTGTATGGAAATAGTGATGGAATGCCTGGATCCTTTTTAACCTTTGATTTCCATGTGACATCCTTCTTTTCAGCTCTCTTCGTCTTCTTCTTATGCTCAGCAACTCTCTTCTCGATACGATGACGTTGTCGTACCTATATCGTAGTTAGTCGCAGAATTCGTTCTACAGCATGCAGTTTTGCTCACTGGTTGTCTTCGACTTGTTCTATCCAAAATTAGTATCATAAAATCCGCTGACACATCCAGTATACTCACTTCTTCAGAGAGAGACCCATTTGACGTATAGGTTACACACTCTGCAGACGACCAATACAGAGGTGATATAAAATCTAAAGCCCGATTCACGAAACATTTAAAAAATTGGTTTGGTCGCTAAAGCCGATGCGCCGCACAGCGGCTGAATATGAAATGGCTAACAGGGCACGAAGAGATCCGCCACAATTCACAAACTCAAATGCAACGAGTCTGGAAGTGTTGACATTTTGCAAACGGGCAATCCAGCAAGTCATGAGAGGAGCCTACACGATCGACACGTTCATTGAAGTGTATGGCTCATGATTTTCCACAACTTAACTAGCTCGTCAAACCATATGATAAGATTGCGCTGAGCCGCTCACTCGTCAAGCTTAGTCCAATCTTTTGTAACTCGTTTACGATTTCCAGGCCACCAGGCATTTGATGCATCTTATCGAAGCTTTTGCGATCCATCTTCCAGACAACAGAATCCTGTATAGTCACGAGTTCTGCGGTACGAGGAGTTTCTGACAGGAAAGGGAGCTCACCAGCAACAGTTCCTGGTGCTATATTTTCGACCAGCTGCCCTGTCTCAAGATCATATGTGGCACGAATCATTCCTGACTCCAATATATAGAAACATGTGGCGTCACTGCCCTCACTCCACAATATCTTGCCAGAAGGAATCTCTTCTCGGATGAAGAAGGGGCATACTCTATGCCAAAAATCTTCGCGTTTCGTAGACAGATCCTGGAAAACTTGTAGCAACAATGGTAGAGGAGGAGCAAAACTCTGATATTTTGCAGAATTTGAGGTAGCCCGTTGATGGTTCGTCAAAGTCGAGGCAGCTACTTTCTGCAAGAGTGTTGAACGTGGAGAGTGTGCCATCTCCAGGGACGAAATATTGTCCCGGGGAACATCAAGCTTTCCAGTAGTCTTATCCATACTCAGCAGTTCTTCTGAGGCATAGAATGCTTCCAAAAGCGCGTTCTCACAAGCTTCCAGAGCTGAGTTGAGATTGTCATATAGCTGGAATGAATTGTCATCTTGTGTCAGTCCGACGCTCTCAAGGCCTTTCTTGATCTCTCCATTCGGCTTGACTCCACACAAAACGAAGATGATGTTCTTAGTGGCAAGTTGTCTCTGCATGCGCGTGAACGCTTCTGCAGCAGAGAAATCTATGCCATTCGCCAGAGTCAAGTCGAGGATGAGGAATCTAATGGGCTGATGATGGAAAATGTGATCTTCGACATGAGCCTTGACAGCTTTTTCAATCGATGTGACTGAGCCGAAGAACAAATACCCAGTAAGCTTGTAGACATGAATTTGATGTCCAACTTCCCTTAGATAGCGCTGTTGCACAGGTGGTCGCCTCACTGTCGACTGGGCCACGACTCCAGAATATCTAGCACGAACAGCCGAACGCTTGCTTGTCGTGACCACGAAAAATACACAAGCCATGATGATGCCTACAACAATTCCAATAACGAAATCAAATATGCCCATCGTGAGCACAATGACTAATATGGTAAGGTATTCCATCAAAGACACCTTGCCGATTGTGTCAATTAGTGCTTCTTTCAATAAGTCCATGCCTAATAAAAAGATAAGGGCTCCAACAACCATGACAGGAATTTTACCGATGAGGGTTGGGCCAATAAACATAATGCATGCTGTACCAGCAGCAAGCATGACTCCCGCAACTCTGCTGTCTCCTCCAGAGCGGATGAACAATATTGAGTTTGTATAAACCAGATAGTTTTGTATGGAACCAAGACAGCCGGACAGTGCGTTAGATACTCCGTGAGCTTTTAGTTCGCGATCGACATCCACATTATCTTCTCCAGTTGAGACGCCCAACGCGGGGACATTAATCGGAACATGCAGAATTCCAAAGAAAGTGAGGGCAAGCATAGCTGGTATTGTACGAATGAGAGCTGGCACACTGACCAGATTGAATTTGTAAAGAGTGTAAAAGTCGTACCAGGCTTTTCCAGCCTCAGGTGCATCAAAAACCCAGCCCTTGACCCTCAATGTTTCAAGACTCAGGGACGGGACCGCCGCTACCACGATATAGAAAATGATTGGCACGGAACAGAAATAGATAGGCACCACTAATGGATGGGAAATAATGCGTTGCAAGACTTCTAAGAAGACGGCGAGAAAGAGAGGAATGCCCCAAAGAAGCACTGTATTGCCTTGAATTAGATGTCGTAGTGTTTCGAAAGTGTATTCGAGATTACCGTCCAATCGCGCGCTCACCTCAAGCCCGGTAACGAAGAGAAAATATCCAACACCACCGATGCAGCCAACAAGTATGTGTCTTGGGAAATATCCGATCAGAGAACCCAATTTGTAATGTCCGAGCAAGTAGAAGACCATGCCGGTAACAATTGAAGACAGTGCAAATGCAACAATTGTGGTGGCTAAGACAGCTTCTGGTTGGTCAGCTCCAATATCGTTCATGATGCTCAGAGCCATCTGATGGAAGAAGGGTACGACCTCTATCATTTCCGAGCCAATTCCACCCTTGAAGATCGAACCACCACAGGAAAAGACAAGTTGCGAGATGATGCAAGAGATGTAGAACATCGAGATCCCGTCCGGTCCCAATTGAGAGAATATGGGTGTCCCTAGAGGGAACAATATCATGCCGTAAGATAATGCATCTAGTATGTTCAGAAGAAGTCCTAGGATCACGGCTGGGATGTAGCTGAGCACTTCTGTGGCTTTCTGTGACACATCCTTTTTACTAACTTCTCTAGTCCTGAGAGCATGAACTGATCTGTTTACCCAATGACGGGCGGAAGCCAGGGCACGCACTGAAGCTAATCTGATCTGCCCACGCTCGAGATCATCAACCTCCGAGCGATCGTTCCGGCCTGATCTTGAAATGTCATTACTTCCATACTGTTGAACATTACTTGTCACAGATATCAGAGCTGTGGAATCACTCATCTGGCTTGGTGTCTTGGTGTAATACCCGGATTTTAGATGTCGTTGCTCATGGTCAGTGTCGTGATCTACCCTCTCATGATTAGTATTGCTGCAATCACGAGAGATAGGCGGTGATGATTTGAGAAGTCGACTCAGACCAGACTCGGACATTGTATTCTCTGGGCTCGGAGGCTCCGAACGCTCGTGAATGATGGGCACAACACCATGAGATCTTCGTCGAGTCTGAAGATCATCCTCCCTCAAACTTTGGGAGTGGTCTGTTGGCTCTGAAGACCCATGATCCTGTTTCGAGGCGTTGGCCACGGCCCTTGCAGCCAACTTTTGTGTGTCTGAGCGCACTGTAAGCGACGGCGTTACGGAGAGATGATGCTGCGTGTTCGGACCTACGACGTGTGAGTATACCGAAGACAAGTGAAATAGCAGCTCCGTACGATAGCTGCATGATGTGTAACTTACCGAGACTCGAAGAATAGTATGATCTCGCGGGATTGATGCCATGTCGTGGCTGTTCGGGAGTGATTGGTGAACTACCGCTCGACATTATTGACGCCAAGCTAGATCGTCTACGTTTGTGGGTTTTGTCATGACTTGACATACGTGCACAAGAATTCGAGGAACGTACTGGGCAACCTATCGTTATGCCGCCACCTCTTGCCTTACGAATGGATCACGTAGATGTTGCCGGATCCTCCAGTAGCTTGTCCAGTAAGCTAGCCAAGATTTTTCGGGACTGTCAGACTACCGTTCCTCCAATGCTGCAACTGTGATATGCTCCGGCAAATAGTGCAGAGAGAGAGAGCAAGGGCTTCTCCACTGTTTTGCTACGAGATCACAAAACTCGCAGGACAAGAACGGAAGAATCTGACCAGAGATCACAGAGGTTGTCTAGATCATTGTGAGCCATCACCCTGGAAGCACGTAATGCGTTCGGGTGGGCCAGGGCCACAGCAGGGATAGATAGAGACGCCACACACCCGAGGCCAGCCGTTGTCCTCACTGTGGGCGGCTCAGCTCACTGATGAGAATTCGAGCGGTGCTCACTGGAAGCTCGCTGGTGCAGAGGACGAGTTTGACCATCCACCTGGCTTCTTCCCGTGGCAGTCGAGATCCGGCACGATCAGGAGCAGATAAGGATTTCCCACGCATAGGGCACACCTTCCCCTTGTCCCGTGCAGACTCACCGCACTGTGGAAAGCATCTGTCTCAAAAGAAGAAGGAACCTACAGATGGTCAGTACAAGAACTGGCTATCTTCACATTAGCTCTCCCTGGACATTTGCACGGATGCATGTATCTGATGATCGAGTCCTACAGTTCGCGCCTCTACATACACGGGTGACGACGAAATTTCCTTCGTTCTTGTGATCAAGCTATGGTCCAAGAGCCCTTGACTGAAGACAAAGTGGTGCTAGAGCGCGAGATTCTCTCGTCTAGACTTGAAAGGATACTAATTGTAACATGAATGAACGAATTCCCATTCTGAAACATTTGTCTTTGTCAAATCTCTTTGTCTTGATCTGATCCTTGTTACAGATAGACAAAGAACATTTCGAATGATTCTTTCTTTGCCTATGCTGAAGCTGACAATCTTCATCGGTGGACTGCAAGCTCGCGATCGATCAACCACCATCGTAGTTTGTGCTGATCAGAACTTACAGGTGAAACTTCTGACATAGAATAGCACGAAAACATAAAGCAAGTCAGGAACAGGCAGAATCTACAGGAATTACTGGCAAGGTGCAACACTCCTTCGGCTCGCGGCAATTGGCACACAGACTCTGGATTGTGTCTTTCAAGCAAAAACTCGTGAAAGGACTGGCAAGTCCTGCTTCGATCATCTGATCAGTCATTGATCACAGTGAAGTCCCTTATCGGGTCGAACTCTGGTATTGTGGTGACCAAGTGGAGCGCATCCGGTTTCAGGACTCGCGAGCGTGCTCAGTCAGGCTTGAAACGCAGTATTCCCTCAGTGCTCCGACTGTCATGGTAGCTGGCTCAGTCCTTACTGCGAATCCTTTCGTTGAGCGCCTCTATGATTCAGGAGACATACGCCCATCGACACCTACATCACCGTTCAGAGCCAATGTATTTACATGGCAGGCACATGCATACGCAGAATCAGCGGATGAGAACAGTCGTGATTCAAAGTTGCTGTCCTTCATCTCGTTCGTCTCAAAACGGGACTACAGAAGTCACAATCTGCGGAATTTACTCCATGACGGATACATCGTTCGTTGGATTATCAGCCTTATCCATCCGAATCTTGCAGAATCACATGAGCACTTGCACAGATCATCCTCGCGCTCGAACAATTTTCACAGGATAGCTGAGTACTGTACAACGATTGAGTTGAAGTTAGACACTTTCCCGGATCTGGAGAATCTCAGTCAATGCCATGAATGGCTTTGTCGAGTGCTGAGGGCGCTGTCGAGACGTCAAGGAATGCTTGTCGACGCTGCAATAACGACCAACAAATTCCCAGTAGACAGATCTGCTTGTCTGAAGCAATCATGTATCGAGCAGATTGAAGACCTGTCTCCGTGTGTCGATACGGAGCTGGGCGAAGATAGTATGCTATATCACCGCGCGAATATTGGCAGGCTCGACCGTACTTTCGTGAAACCGATTCTCCTGCGGACAGTAGGAAATCAATTCGAAAGTATTGAAACACTGAGGCGCTCTGGAATGCATTCCAACAATCAACGCAAAGTGTCATCGGTAGAGGCTAATTTGAAAAATTGTTCCAAGGAGTCGGAGCATATAGTTCTTGGCGAAACAACCGAATCTGAACAGCAACCACTGGCGGACAAGCGACAATGCATCACGATAGAAAATACTGCTACTTATGTGCTTGGGAATGTCATCGGTCGCGGTCAGTACGGCACAGTGCACAGAGCCATCAATAAAACCACTGGGCGCGTTCTGGCAGTTAAGCGGATCCCAATTAATGGAAAGAGTCCATCAGAGATCGATTCCTTAATGGCAGAAGTTAATATTTTGAGGAAATTGAAATCCCCACATATCGTTAGGTATGAAGGGTTCGCAAAGGACCAAGACTTCATGTCCATTTTTGTAGAGTACGTTGAAAATGGTTCACTACTGCACACACTGCGCACTTTTGGGCCATTCGACGAAACTTTAGCCCGTTCTTACACCACGAGAATACTGAAGGGCTTAGAGTTTCTGCATTCGCACGATGTGGTTCATTGCGATATCAAATGCGCCAATGTATTGTCCACCAAAAGAGGGAAAATTAAGCTCTCTGATTTTGGTATTTCCTTAATGATGACTCGTGGTCAGAGTACAGTAAAGAATGGAGGAGTTCTCGGCTCCCCGAATTGGCTTGCTCCAGAGGTAATATCCCTGAGAGGTACTACGAAAGCGAGCGACATCTGGGCTCTGTAAGTCCTGTCACGGTCATGTTATAAAAGACTAATAGTGAAAAGAGGTTGTGCAATCATAGAAATGTTGACTGGCAAGCCTCCCTACGACAACCTGAATTCTATGGCTACTATGTACGCTGTTGTCGAAGACGATCATCCACCGTTGCCTCAGAATATCTCAACAGATTTACGGGCATTCTTCTTGGCGTGTTTCCATAAAGAGCCTAGACTCCGCACATCAGCCGAAAGATTGCTTGAACATTCCTGGCTGCAGTCTGATGTCAAACCTGATTACAAAACACGAAAACACACTATCCAGCCAACTTCGCAGTCTCGTCAAGCTTCCCCCGTCGTCGAGGGAACACCGCTCGATACCGTTAGGCTGCTTGACAATAGCACAAAAGGCTCCAAAGAACGTATCCTTCCGGTGCACAGAGACCCAATAATCTATGATACGGGAGCTCAGGGACTTGAAGATGAACGAAGCACTATTGCTCCGGAAACTAGTCGAATATGTCCTCCAATGTATCCGATGGATAACGGTCCAATACTGGACAAGGAAGCTTGCCTCGATTTAGGAAAACCTATTGACCAAGCTTCGAGCTGTAAAGAAGGTCAGAGACTCTCGTTTGGGAATTGTCCGCCGAGTGCTTTAAATTTGCACCACCGGCTTGGTCTAAAGTCTAGGAATGAGCCAGAAAACCCGCCAGAAGGTCCAGCCAATGGTAAGAGACTGCTCTCGAGCAACACTCAATCCGGGAAAGTACGCATTCATCATATACAATTACCGAACAAACCAAGTTGCAAGGAAGTTAAGAGACGAGATTGTCTAGTGATGTGACCCTCACAGTATTAGCGATGCCGTAGGAAGCTTCAGGTGGTATCGCACTGTTCTGTCTTCATGATCGTCTCAATGTCTGAAGCTTGTGACATCAGAAAAGCATTCGCTCAGTGATCAGAATCCGCCTCAATAATCGATCATGGTACAAATTCCTTATTGAGCGTGACTCCACTCAAATATGGCTTCTCAGTCTTGCTCGTTTCATGTTGATGTGAGGCTGAATGAAAGTGCTGATCAGAGAAACACGTATGTTATCCTGACACGTTCTATGGCTTCAATTCTCCTGATCCAGGAGAACCCTGTAATACTTGATTGGTTCCACTTCCAGATACACCTAGCTCAGACCTATAAGAGGGTGCCGGTCCGCCAAGACTATTCCTCTGTTGATACTCCTCCCGCAACAACAATTTCATTACTTCTTCAGTGGTAGTATGAGCTCACATGATGGCAGTGTCGATGCTGCAAGCACAAATCAGCAATCCAACACGGTGCCAACGGAAACCAGCACTCCTGTGGTTGACAAAGCGTCCACTAGCGTAGTTGCTGAAAAGATGTCCCCCGTTATTGAACAGGCAGTACTTGCAGGAGACGTACAGTCTGCTGGACCATGCAGCCCGGAAACTCCCCAGATGGTCGACAAGCCTCTACATGAGACAGAAGCAAACGAAACCTGCGACTTAGCAGGCCAGGGAGAGCCGTCTGGCACCGCGAAAGCACTGTCGGGCATGCTAGCATATCGAAAGGCTTCCGCAACGTTTCCGTATGCCAGAATCCTGCCAAGTCACAATACGATACTGATTTTCTAGGCTGTATCATAAAAGATATTTCTACTTTTCTGATGAACCACTCCCATTCCCTAGATTGTATGCGTTCTATGAGAAGTACAGGAAGGTGAAGTTCGAGAAGGAAGAACTGAACAGACTCGTTGCTCGTAAGTGACCTCCAGCGACACAGGAACTGTCCTCACAGTAGCAGATGCCGCAACGTCTGGCAAAGGTCTGCTTTTTTTCTCCAAGATTCCCAATGCTGTACCGTCGGGTATTATTGAGCTTAATCGCATCGTCTCAGTCAAAGCAGATGAGACGTTCTCCGATAAGTTTAGCATCTCATACGGCGGTCAGCAGGCCTTCCACTTTGAGACATGTCAACAAGATCGCGATGTTTGGATCACAGAGATCAATAACAAGAAGAGGGAAGACGAGAAAGAAGGTCTGGGCCTGCACAAATCCATTCGCTACCTTGCAAACTTGAAGTCAGTTGAAGAAGGCAGGGCTTTTGACACTTCTTCACCACTTGAAGGCTCAAACGAGGTTTTGTCAGACGACGAAGAAGGTGTTGCTACTAGAGGAACGCACATGCCCAACAAAGAGCAGGGTGGAAGCAAGAGAACCTCTTTCTTGACGAGCTTGGTGGACAGGACTCCGCACGAGAAGTGCGACCACGATCTCAACGCAAACGACGCGCAAGCAAAACCACATCGGAAGGAGAAGAGAAGGTCTTTCTTAGCGAGTCTCATCAGCCGAGGTGCTAGTCCTTCACACAAGAGCTGCGAACATGAACCCGTGGCCGATGACATCGATCTTGAAGCTTCCAAAACCGCCATAGAAGTCAATTCACAAGTTGGAGAAGTTGCAAAGAGTGAGAGTGATGTCGAGGAAGCACCAAGTAGTAAAATTCAGGGAAGTGCCTCCAAGTCTCCAATGGCAAGTCCACTGAAAGAGAAATCTGAAGGATTCTTTGGGAAAATCTTCAGAAAAAGCGAGAAACCCGAGACAGAGGAGGTGATGGTGCAAGAGAAATCAGCCGCGACTGACAGTTCGGAGACTCTTCCTGTCCATGATGGAAATGGCGAGCACGGAACGGAAGACGGCGATAGTGCCCCAGAATCTGATGCAGCACAGCTCAAAACCGCCCCTGAGGTTGAAGCACCACTAGGAAAGCCTTGCCGTGGACTTGACACTGTAGATAGCACCGAGCCCGACAACAAACTCGCAGATACCCAGACTATGGTAAGCATGCCGGTGATGACTATTTGTGCATCAGAAAAGCGTCCAGGACTTGGCCATCGTTTGACAAGTCTATTCAGGTCGAAGAAAGGTTCAAACACACCGAACGAGACTCCGCGACCCATAGTACCTGAGGAAGCACCACAACTCCCAGAGACAATGCAGGTTGCTGGTGAGTCGGGAGAGTCTACTCAGGAGTTGGCGTGTGACCTCGAGAACAATATTGTGCCGGTTACCACTCCATCTGAGTGCAAAGCTTAAATATTGCTCGCTGATGTGATACCACTGGTCATACAAATCCGAGAAGCTAGCCTTAGTCGCTTCGGATAAGGTTCACCCAATATCGACTGACTTTCAAGGCTTGACATCGTCTGAGCAGCTATACTCCTTCCTTTCGCTGCGCAATTACGCAAGTAGCAGTATTTTCTAAACCTAGTTCTATCTTTAATGCCTTCCTTTCTACCCCGTCATGCGAGAGTGTGTTCTCGTGAGCCGTACAGAGTTACTTTCTCTGCAGCTTGTCGTGTGCTTCAGGTCCCCGAGACTGGTGGTACGTTATGGGCGTGTGGGTGCGGATGTGCTGGCGATCGCAGCACGATTGTCTCACTTGCCTCCACTCCACTTCCCTGCGCAGTGATCTGTCTCCTGGTCAGATCGCTTCTCTCCTTCGAACTCAGTTCGCTCGAAAGTGTCCTCAATCTGTCTCCACTCAATCACTCGCAACTAGGCATACAATATCGATTGCTAGCACCAAGGAAGTCACCCATCTACCAAAGTCATCACAGCAACTGTTTTCTAGAGCATCCCATCTAGTGCATCTTGCAATCGCATCATAGATGGGCTCATGCTTGAGCGCCCCTCAGGGACAGCAGCCTGCAGTCAGCCGAGGCCAAGCTGATGGTCGGGATGCGACGACAAGTACATCTGCTCGACGGCAGCATCGTCAACGAGAGAGGACATCACTTGAACGTCGCAACCATGAAGCGCGAGACCAATTGATTGCTGCTCGTGGCGGTATGTTCTCAACCCAGGCTTCGCCAAGAGTGCCACTCAAAAACATTTATCTAATGGATGTAGAAGCACCAAAATATAGACGTCATGGCAGCTGGATCGCGAATCCACCAGTCACACGCAAGCAATTAGAACATACGAGGACAGCTTTCTGGGAAACAGCAGACACATTTGGCGGCCGCAAGGATGTCTGGGACATCCTCAGAGCTGCAGTCAATTGTACTGATATCGAGAGTGCGAGTACAATGCTCGCGGGTGCCGACATCAGACTTCTTGGCAATGGCGACCTCATCAATGGGTGCTATGACCCAACTGGATTTTTCTACAAGATTCCTGAAGAGTGTCTAAGCGATCCGACAAATTTGATCCTGGAGGACACTTCGACAAAGCCCTTTGACGCTCAATCGACCAGCATAGTGGAGGAGTTTCCAGAGGCTCAATTGGTAGAGATGAGAGTCCGTCTATCGCATAATTCTCAGGTATGCTTGCGCAAACTTTTCTCTCTCACCAATTTGCTAACACACAAAGGATTTGATTGTGCGAGTCGCTCTTCAAGAGAAGATCAGCTCAGTTGCCACCAAGATCCAAGCGGCAGCTGGAGTGACACGTCTGAAGCTCATGATACTTGGCAGAATGCTCAAAGACGACGGCATGCAGACCCTGAAGGACGCTGGCTGGACACCAGGGCTCATCGTCCAAGCACTAGTCACACAAGTCTGAGAACTTGACTCCTTTTAGTCTGAACGTGCGGATGAATTGTGTGGCCAAACGGTGTGCGCAATCTGCAACCTGAGGGATACTGTCAATGGTGCATCGGATGGGCGATCAAGAAACGAAGCTCGAGGTGCGCCATAATGTACATTATTAATACACAAAGTTACTCGATACTCTCGATGGATTCTGTCCCGATTCGTGCACTACCGCGGATGGGAATACCCCTGAGGCTACTTGGTGCTGTGAAATATGCTGTGCGACCTTGTGACCGTTCTCGGACGGGATGGGGCAAACGTTGTCAAGCATGCTTATTCATGCCTCTATGCGTCTATAGCAGGCTATCTTCTTGAAGCCGCCGTTCCTGGTGACCTTTCTTCCCTCCTCCGTCTTTACGGTCATCTCCTTGACACAGACATCATCTGCTTCTTCTTGCTCACTCAGACGCTCGAAGAGGGGATGACTGTCCAGGTGACCTTTCATCCATTCGTGGAGATCGAGCACATCGGTTATGGTGTACAAAATACCTCCGGGTCGAAGGACATAGGCGTACTCAGACAGTAGTGTCGGTGTGATGATTCTGGCTTTGTGCTTTCTTGCCTTGAAGTGCGGATCTGGAAAACAGAAAAACATCTTCTTGAGTTGTGCCTTGTCGAAGAAGTTGGGGAGGAATTTCATGGCATTTGCTCGAAGGACAGAGATGTTGTCATACTTTCCAGTCTCTGTGGCCATTGCCCTCAACGCTCTTATTTTTTCATGTACATAGGTCTCGACTTGGAGTCGGATCTCCATGCCCAAGATTAGGCAATTTGGAAAATGTGGTGCTAGTGCGATCAAGAGACCTCCGAATCCACATCCGACGTCGGCAATCTCGACCTTGCGGGGTCCTGCTTTGGGGAAGAAAGTAGACCAGTCCATGGCCGCTGGACAAGTGGGATACTCGAGATCATGGTCGGAGAAGGGGTTGGCGTGAGCACGTTGTCGATAGAATCGCTTCTGTGGCAATTGGGAGACATCTTCACGAGCTGCAAAGGCCTCGACTGCCTCTCTCTTCCTCTTTGCACTCCCCATGAATGCTCTGGCACGATCAAGTTGGTACGTTGGCGAATGAAAGACTTGCTGTAGTAAAGACTTGCATCACGAATCTTCCACCGACAGGATCAATCCTGCTGTGGCTTGCGTGCCGCAATGTGAACGAGCTATACGGTGTAGCTGATTGCCATTCTTACATTTCCATGTATTGCTTGGTTTGGAATTGTTGAGGACTTTTGCCTGCTGCTGTTATGAAGCCATCACTCCAATTGCCACTTGCCCAGATGCCCATACTCAGGTTGTAGTCACTGACACTGTTTAATTGTAGACTGATTTGGAAATTCATGTTGTAAGATTCAATACGTGCTGGACACTGTAGATGAGTACCAGGGAGGATCCAGAGTTCAATAAAGTGACGGGAAAATGGGAGTATGAGGACGAGGCCGGCCAGACCTTCGAAAGGGATCCCGATACTGGAAAGTGGATCGTGGTGATTGATGAGGAACAGCTAAAATCTCAACAGGCAGCGTATGCCGTGCCTGGGGTAGATGAGAGTGCTCCCGCAGTAGCTCCCAAGAAGAAGCGGAAATTGCAAGAGACCTTTACAAGTGCACCAGGGGACGGGGAAGACGCAAGTCATACACCGGCAGCCGGAACGAAGGAGAAACCACTGCACAAGCCTAAGGAGACTGCTGTCTATGTACAGAATCTACCATTAGATACAGAGGTCGAAGAACTCGCAGCTCTGTTTAGCAAATGTGGATTACTCTCAGAAGATCCATTGACTGGAAAGCCCCGGATCAAGATCTATACAGACAGTGAGGGAAAACAGAAAGGGGACGCTCTCGTCATCTATTTCAGAGAGGAGTCTGTCAGTCTGGCGGTCCAGATGCTGGACGACACGTCTCTTCGTGGGGATCAAAAGCTCTTGAAAGTCAGCAAGGCGTCCTTTTCTCACAAGCAAGCTCAAAACGAGGATCCCAACAAGAAGCCTAGGAACGAGGCCTTGAAGAAGAAGGCATCACATCGGGCTGGCAAGCTGAAGAGTAAGTTGGAGGACTGGAGTGATGACGATACTCTTCTCGAGGCACCTCGACCAACAAAGTATGCAAAAATCGTCATTCTCAAGGGCATGTTTTCTCTCGAGGAATTGGAAAGTGATCCGGCTCTGCTCCTTGATCTCAAGGAGGAAGTCAGGGACGAGTGTGCCCGACTCGGTCAAGTCACAAATGTTGTACTCTATGATCTCGAGGCAGCAGGTGTGATCAGCGTGCGGTTCAAGGATGAGGAATCGGCGCAGGAGTGTCTAAAGCTGATGAATGGGCGTTATTTTGGTGGACGTCAGGTGCAGGCCAACTTGTTTGATGGCAAGACGCGATACATGAAGACAGGCAAGAACGCTGGTGGAGAAGACGAAGACGAGGATGAGGAACAACGTCTCGAAAAGTTTGGCGCCTGGTTGGAAGGAGAAGAGTGAAGCTGAATATGGTAATGAAAAGGAAAACAATACATGGCTGCAGATTGTCATCCGATGCCTCTTTATTCTAGTGACCATGTGAACTCATCTGACCCTCTTCAACTTGACTCGCATAAAGTTGAATTTGATGCATGACTGGGCATAAGTGGAAGCAGGGCGAGGATTCTCTTGGAGAAGATGTGCTCGAGAAAATCAGAATTGGCCTGTCAAGAGTTCTGGGCGTTCGCGGCAGCCTCACTTTTCACACTCCGCGTCCCGTCCGCGATCCTCGTGGTCTGTTTACCATCATCATATCATCAATGCCGAAATCTTGCACAGGAGATACACACTCTCCAAGAGTTTCGTGGAGCCACTGAGTTGCCATTAGAGGTGGTGAAGTCAATCAGGTGGAACCGCACACGATCGAGGGACCTGAAGTTCTACGATGTTCAAGTAGGTCATCACAACTCCACTTTGAGTTGCAATGTCCTTCATCAGCGACACAAGGATCGACGACTCCTCGCAGCTCAATTCATCTGATAACAGAAGCGCACACGAAGGAGATTCTGTCTGTCTGGCAGCACAGTATCTCTCAATTGCACCTGAAAATCAGATAAATAGTGAACGAGCAGAAGCGGGCTCACTTGATAACCATGAGGTCGAAGATGACGATAGCACTGGGCAGGAAACTCCGAAATCGACCAGGTCACGATGGAGGTCAGAATTGCAGCATACCATGAAGAATGCGACGATGCGCCGCTTGTTTCTGGCAAAATTCCCTGGTCGGAAGAGTCTAGCTCCGATCAGTCCAAATCACTGCAATACAGCCCAGAGTGGTGCCAGAAGAGTATCAAAAGCTGAATCAAATCCGAGTCCAGGCGCTCCTGAGAATACTCCACCACTGAATTTTCGAGTAATCTTGTCCTCCAATCAAGTTGAGGTGCAATCTGTAGAGCCTCCAATCAGACCCGGAACAGAAGAGTTGTTAAGCGAAACTTTATCTAGACTTTCTTGCGATGCAGAGGCGATTGACGATCATCAAGATGCGACATATAAACCGATGTCTCCATCCGTTTCCTCTTCGTCAATTAAAGGGCTCAGCGGTGCAAAAGTGGATAATCATACCACTCCTCTTGCTTTTGTATCCACTCCACATCGCTCTACAATCAAAAGGACAGGGTCAACTACGACAGTGATTGCAGAACGTGACTTCAATACTGAGCCTCAACGTCGAAACAACTCCAAGGCGAAAAAAGGTCATAGCAGAATGGAATCAGTAGAGTCTATCTGGACATTTCATTCGTCCTCAGAATCAGATTCCTCACCTCCTCTCTTGGAAAGGAGATTTCAACCTACACAAACACGACCACCACTGCCCAAGTTCCATTTTGGGGGTGGCACTCTGGCTCAGGATCAGTCAAATTACAACGAAGGACGAGCTCGGTCAAGCAATCATATGCGGTCGTCTTCTGCTTCAACGACACGCCCGGCAAAAACGAGCAGAGCTTCTAGTAGGACAACCTCTGGCACATCCTCCCATACAAGATCGCGTACAGCGTCTCCAGAGGTGCTCAAAACAATTCACCGCCCCTCGGAGTCATGGGACGATGATTTTGATGAGCTGTCTCTGGCAATCCCTGACAAAGTTCGTCAATCTCAAGCTACAGTGCGAGATCACTTATGGCAACTCCACTACTTTGCCGACTTGATTGCACAATTGAAGAATTTGCGCTCGAATGAGCTATGCAAAAGTATAACATCTTCATCGAAGGAATACAGACTTCAGGCAGAGGTCAATGCAGTCATAGCCATAGCGTCTTACGGGGAAGACCTTGGCAACACAGAGACAATAGATTATGATGGCATTCAAGACGAGACAATAGCCAGAATTCTGAAGCGGGCTCGAATTGAGAATGGCAAGGTAAAGTTGGACGGGGAGATACTGTATTTTCTCAATGAAAAGGCCGCAAGATTGGTAGAAGAAATGGAGCTGTTTTTGACTGATGAGAATTGGTAACATCTATCACTGATGACAGCCTGGGCTTGATTGGTCTCAATCACGAAAGTTGGACCTGTGAGATATGTTTCATTAGCGTTGGCCATTGTCAGATCTTGGGCCGTCTAGATGACCTTGGAAATTGGCGTATAAATTTACCATTTGTATCAATAGAGGCCATGAAACCAGAATCTCATGTAAAAGTAAACCACAAGATTTCACGTGTCGACTATTTCCGCTGCAAGATCTTGTTCAGAGGTTGTGCTGAAAAGTGATCTGATCCACCGTAATATGCGGCCGGTTCATCACTATAGGAGAAGAGGATGGTATAGCACCAGGTGACCTCATTGGTATTCCCCAGCCATATCTTTGACATTTCTTGGCTGCATTTCATATATCAATCTTGCCGCGAGTCCTTCTAATACGTGTTTGGTCAAAACACTGAAGCATACACAAAGATTGGCGGGCCAAGGGTAGTACCTCTTCATATTTGATATATTATACAAGGGGACAGACACATATACTAGATATGGCGTCTGAGGGTCGCACAGTGGCAAGTGTAGGTCTTTTTCCCTCGGCCAAAACTCTGGTAGGGGCTTACTTTTCCGTACCGTCAGACTTGAGCAGGAGTGGCTTACAGCTAATCATCATTGGTGCCGCTGTTGCTGCCTTTCGAAAGGCAGTCTACTACATCCTGTCCCTCCTGGACCGAACCTGCATAGCTCGTTCGGAGGTCGACAGTAGGGACGAGGCGTTTCAGTGGCTCACGACATATCTTGGTGAATCTAAAAAGGATGCTCTGCATTTCACAGTCAGTACACAGCACAGACGGTCTGGGGAGGACGACGAGTCTGTCGCCACGGGTGGCTCAGTCTTGTCATGGATACCGGCGCCGGGACTGCACTTGCTCTTTCATGAGGGACGACCAATCTTGATACGTCGGGCTCTGAACGGAGAAGCTGGTCAGTCCAATCTTCTCAAGCCGTCGGAGAGATTGGAGACGCTTTCGATTGCTACCCTGGCGTACACACCTACCATCTTGCACCGGCTCGTGCACCATGCGAGATCACTCTATCTAAAGAAGGACCGCTCGAGGACAGTCGTCTATGCGGGAACACAGTACGGAGGATGGCAGAGGTTACATTCCCGACCAATCAGGCCATTGTCGACAGTCATCCTCTCGCCTGCCGTCCTGAATCCTCTCTTGGACGACATTCGAACTTATTTGAAGAGGGAGACTGAGGAATGGTACGGACATCGGGGAATCCCTTATCGCCGAGGCTATCTATTCTCCGGACCGCCTGGCACGGGCAAGACTTCCCTAGCAGTCGGACTCGCAGGGGAGTTCAAGTTGGGAGTCTACGTTGTGAGCCTCTCGGGCAAGGGCATGAATGACGACACGTTGATGGAACTTCTCGGAAATATGCCTCGACGCAGTATCCTGCTGTTGGAGGACATTGATGTCGCCTTTCCCAACCGAGCAGCCATGACACAGTCAAAGGCTTCCGGCAAGTCAAGTACGACCGAGGTCAATTCGGGCGTCACTTCTTCTGGCCTTCTAAATGCCCTCGATGGTGTTGCCGCCCAAGAGGGCCGGATCGTGATCTTGACGACGAATTTTGTCGAACGGCTGGATGCCGCATTGATTCGTCCTGGCCGAGTCGACATGAGTGTCCGCTTCTCACTCGCCTCGAGAGAAGATGTCAGGGCTCTCTTCTTGAATTTCTTCTCTGGAGAAGAGAAGACGGTGTTTGCGGACGAGTTTGCCGATCGAATTGAGGCTGGCAAGTACAGTATTGCGGCTCTTCAGGGATACTTGATGACGCAGAGACATGATCCGAGAGCTGCCATCGAGCATATCGAGTCTTGGATGCGAGCCCAGGGAGCGTGAGAATGATTGGAAGCTGCATTGCATGAAAGGCGGGGAGTTGAGTGTGCGTTTTGTATCATACAGTCTATTGCATTACTCTAAGTATTTACAAGTCGGTACGGAGGGCACCGCCATCATCTACTTGCAAGACCCTCGATGATCTCGGCAACTTTTGCGCTTCCATCCTTCATGCCGAATGTCGATCCCTGTTTTTCTAGATCTTGCTTTTTAGCGACTATCTGCGAAATTGCCAGACTCCATCTGCCGGCTTCGAAATCATCCTTGCTCAATTCTTGCGAGACGCCAAGTCGATTCATGGACTTCAATAGAAATGGCTCTTCTGCAAACATGGCCCTTTTGACATAGATGAGTGGTTTGGCCATGCCGATGCATTCCGAGACGGTGCCGTAGCCAATTTTGCCAAGCACTGCATCTGATGCCTGGACCAGATCTGGCAAGTAGAAAGAACTATCGAATTGGTAGAATTGGTCGGAGGGCGGTGATCCAGAACCCAATACAATCCAGCCTTGTGGCAGGACTGGTCTATTTGAGGATGAGGTCGGGGCAAATCCACCAAATTGGACCAGCAGAATCTTGTGGTCTCTGAGTGCCTCGGGAATTCGTAGGATATCGAGAACCTGTATTCTTGTGCTCTTTGGCGGCCGATAGATCAAGGGAGCATCAATCACTCCCGTTTGACAACCACCAGTGTTCGGCTGACACAAGAATGGGAAATCAATGTAGCCTGGAAGTCGAACGAGGTAATTTGTCTTTTGATATGACTCTTGTACAAAAGTGACTAGGTTGGTGTACCTTTCCATCTGAGCGCTGGTGACGAGGTTAGAGAGGTATTGCAATAGATCATTGTAGATCAAATCAAAGGTGAAATTCGTGACCAAGGCTGTCACGAAGCGTGTCTGGCAGAAATCTTGCAAGCGACCAATGATCCAGGGAGCGTCCATGAGTAGGCAATTGAAGCCTTGTGTGTCAACATATCGAGCTTCCATCTCTAGCCAACTGCCTAAGTTGTCATCGCCCACGAATCGAGAAAGGTTGGCAAAGGTAGTAGCAGCATCGATCTCATATGGAAGAGGCTGACAGATGTCCGCGTCCACCTCGAGGTCGCGAAATGCAAGTCTTTCCGATTGTGGGAAAAGATGATGGGGTGCTTTTGTACAGATTGTTATCCTGGTCAGAGGATTTCGTAGCAATGCGACGGTCACCTGAGCGACTCGTGTTGCATGACCGTAGCCATGACCGGATATGTAATAGCAGATATTCAGTCCACTTGGCATCTACTGATATAGCCGCCCCAGAACAGATCAAAGGAAATCCCTGACTTCCCGTACGCCCGTAGCAACCTCATGCCTCGATGTCCTTCAGGCTAGGCAGTACTAGATAGCTGTCTACTTGCTTGGCGACTCATCGATGGTCTCCACAAACTTTGACCGACCAGATACGACACATGCCGAAGCTCATATGCGCTGCCAAGAACAGACAGGCTTGTCGTCTCCACAAAGCTCTGATTCAGCCAGTGATGACACCAAATTGCTTTGCAAAGTGAGTGCTGTTCTCGAGTTGGCTGCGATATGTACGTGCCATGCAGTGCTCATCACTGTCTACTGAAAAGTCGTGATGATGTATATACTCGGCGTATATACACAATCTAGGTGTCGAAACAAGGATTGGCCGACGACATACTTTGGCAATATAAGTGGCTCTGAGTGCGCGCTCATGATCCAGCGTCTCCTTCAGCTGTATATCTGTGGCTATGATCTTCACGAATATTCGAGGACAGAGCATGACTCCGCTTCTGATATCTGGTGTTCTGATGAGCCTCCTCTTATCTCTTTATCTGTATGATAGCGAAGGACAGTCCAGGACTGTGTTCCTCCTCAGTCTTTCTTGCTCTCTTGCTTGGAGTGTGGTCAGATGGGGATGTTTTCTATCTTGGACTTTTCTATGTTGGGGCATAGTTTATGTGCTGGTCCTTTCGTTCCTTGTGTTCCGCTTTTGCGCCTATGGCGAATGGCAGAAGAGAAGAGCAGTGAGTTCCAGGTACCAGAGCGGACATTCGGTCCACATCAAGCTTGCATGTAATCCTGATCAGGCAAACTACTTCACTGCCCATGCAGAGAAGAGGACACTACCTTTCGTCTACCCGGAGTCTGAAGAAATCGAAGAAGGACTAACGAAAGTCCTAACGGTTGTGCTCGACCGTTTCGTGAAGAGCTGGTATGGCAATATTTCCCAGAAATCACTGTTTCCAGCAGGCGTCGAGCGTCTCATCAGACTGTCACTAGTCAACCTTAAGGGAAGAATCGATATGTTGGACATGGTTGGTATCATGGTCCGCAAAGCACTTCCAATTTTGACGCAGCATCTACATGAGATCTCTGTTGCGGAGCATAACATCGCAGATACTGTTCACGAAGTCGGATCCGATGCTCTCGAGAACGATGCCATCATAGAGGCTTTTAGTGAGAGGTGTAGGCACAAAAGACTACATCTTGCTGCCCAAGCTTCCGAATTCGATGAACATCACATTGTCCAGCCAGAAAACAAGCTCCAAACCTATCTTCGTGACATTGTCGACAGAATTCTTCCGGAGCTTCTTAGTCCGCAGGAACTTGACAGTCAAGTGGTGAAAACATTCATTCGTGAGATATTAGCTTGTGCAGTCTTGTCACCTATATTCGATATGATATCAAATCCCGAGTTTTGGAATGCGCTGATAGTAACCCATGCACATCAAGCAATTCAAGAAAGGGCACGAGTCAAACGATTCCGGCATGTACTTAAGGAACAAACACTGGACCGTGCTGGCCAGGGACGTGGTAGCAAACGTCGACCTATGCGTTCTCTCGAGCGTCTCATGACCTCTAGGGACCCAAGAGACTGGGATAAACTCTACCGAAAGATCAAGAAATGTCAATCCTTGGCAGACCTCGACAAGATGAGAAATGAAATCGTGGTTCTCAGAGAGGAATTGTCAGCCTCAACTTACGCTGTGGACGATTCCATAGTCGGAATGCGCGATGGCATCAACAAGAGAGGTGACCAATTTGCCGCCAAAGCTATGACTCTGCTGAATTCCAAGATCGCTTCCCTGAGCGGCAATTCGGAACAACCACCGTCCATCACGAGTCTGCCAAGGAACATCTCCTTCGACCAGACCTTGAGCTATGGTACTAGCTTTTTCTTTGCCTTCATGGAACGAAGACAGCGTGTGATTCTTCTGGACTTCTGGCAACGAATTATTCAACTCAAGGTTAGCACAACCACAGCCGTCCCCATATCCCAGCTTCAAGTCCTCGATTCTCCGATCCATTTGACACAGGACGACATCTCGGCTCTGTACGAACAGTACTTTCAAGCCCCGGAACTGACTGTGACCAACGAGGAGAGAACTCAGATACACAATTATATACATAGAGAGCCGGACCTTTATGACATCGACTCCAATGAAATCATAGTCGCTGTCGGTCGCCGGGCATATCGTACCATGGTAACAGACAAGTCTCCGTCTAAGATCAATTCTAATCTGTCAAGGAAATCGAAGATTTTCCATTGTTCAAGCGGGATCCGCTCTTCTTCGATATGATCACTGATATGGGAAGAGAGCATGGAGAGGGCCACACTCCGGCAAGAGCTTCATCATTCACTGCCCTTTACAATTTCTTCGACAAGGACAGGTCTGAGCAGAGTCGGTCTAGTCTTGATCTGTCAGACCTGGATCGAGATTATCTAGGGCATGAGACAATGGGCATGCTTGACACCACAGATGCGGAGATTATGGTTGCGATGGACGACGCTCTCCATTCGTCTGCAATGGATCAGGTTGGTGGAGACTTGCCAACCACTGCTTTGGACTCATGGTCTGCTGTAGAGAAAGATCAAGAAGATCCCGGCGTGAAGTTGCTGCGCGGAGAGGCAATTGTGCGTGTTGATCCACCCAGCAATCATGCGATGATGAACTCGAGTGCATACGTTGCACCATTGTCAGATCTACAACCTGCAGAGCCTGGCGATCTTGGTCTCCCGGAGCAGCTCGACATGCTTGAGCGCGAGATACAGAAACGTCAAGACAGTATCCGATTCATCGACAAATTCCTGTCAACTAAGCGAAATATCGATGAATTGGACAGAAAGGTGGTAAACAAATCTCGTCTCCAGACTGCTCGCGAGCTGGACACTCTAATCAGCAGGCAGCGCCAGTATCAAGCTGATGATCATTCACTCTATGGACGATCGAGTCTCAAAATTGAGCACTTTATGACACAAAGAGACTCTGCTGGAAATGAATACACTGCCTACATGATTGAAGTGGATCGCACCAGCACAGATGGCTCGAAGACGGGCTGGATCATAGCCCGTCGCTACAGCGAGTTCAGTGAATTGCTCAGTCAGCTCAAAGTCAAGTTCCCATCCGTCGGCAATCTTGACTTTCCAAAGAAACAGTTGAACAGACTGAGACCTGTGGCAGAGGTACGTCGACCTGTTCTAGAGTCATTCCTAAGAGGTCTCCTGAGAGACGAGAGGATATGCCATTCGATCGAATTCCGAACATTTCTCTCCCAGAACATGGAGGCAGTCAAGAAACGTCATCACAAGACAGTCATGGAAAATATCTTTGGCGTGACGGATCCTCGGGAAGCGTTTGCCAAGTTATTCACGATGCTCGACGGCCCCGAGGAGATTGGGAAGTCTTCCCAGGAGAATCCTGATCTAAGGCAAGTCCATCCGGCTCCAACCGAGTCGATGGACGAAGAGGTCTCTTCCTTTGCCAAACCGATTGTGGATCTGATTGTAGAGGCCTTTGATCTCAGGGAACGCTCGAAATGGATCAAGAAACGGGCGGTCGTGTTGATCCTGCAGCAGATCCTGGGGGGCACGATCGAGACCAGAGTCCGTGATCAAGTTGCCGCCCTGACGAGCGAGAGTGCAATCTGTGCCATGCTTCAGACCCTGCAGGCACAACTCGACAGGGATGGTCAGGCAGACGCCCCCGGCCCTCAACCTCCCATCGCAGCATCACCTGCCACCTCGACGCCGGCAGCCGCAGCAAAGGCGAATCGTCAACGGTTGCAAGAGTTGGCAGAGCAGACGTTGAGGGCGTATAATCCTGCCTATGTTCCAGACAGCGCCGTCCGGAAACTCTTCCGAGCGCTCCAAATAGAGACCCTGAACCGACATCTCTTGGGGAAACTGATGGATGTCCTTGTCGACACGCTCTTTCCATCCACCACCACCACCGCCACTTCCAACAACACTCTGCATCATCCAACTTCATGAGACGACAATGAGGAAAATGAGGGAACTATGATGTCTAAAGACAATCTGAAAGTCACGGCGACAAGAGAGGTGGTTCGTAGCGTATATGATAGATACCGTACGATATGCTAATGATTACTTGAAAGACTGGTGGAAAAACAAAAACCTCCTTTTGAGCAAAGGATTTTGTCTTTGCCATCAACATTTTTTGTCATGATGAAAAAGGTGTAAGGGGATGAGACACTGAGAGATAAAAAAAAGACACCATTCCTCTGCCGCTCACTTTTTCCTTTCTTTTCACCGATTTTTCCCAACAGAGACCATGTAAAGGTCGCGATCGGGCTGGTATTGAACAGGTGAGGGGGAACATGAAAAGAAAATTCTCGAAACAGGGGAGCCATGATATGGCACAATTTCAGAACTGTTGCTTCTTTTTGTTGTCTCCGGAAAAGAGCTATGTGGTCTGGCACTTTAAGCGGATGCCTTGAGGGCAAACTTTCGCTGGGGGAAGTGCATGAGCTTCTTCTTTGTCTTCTACATTATGTCGTCAGCTCATCTGTTCTCTCGGGGGGAAAAAGGTCGGCTAGACACAAGAGGAAGAATAGCCTGATTGGGGGGATTTCTATACTCACCTCGGTGACCTTGGTGGCTTCGTGTTTTGACAATTTTCGTCGAAGGGCTCGGGTCTGCTTGACTCGTAGGTCGAGTGGTGTTCGCTTTCCCTTGTAGTGTTCTCGGACGGCCTCTCGTTGAGACTGGTTGATGACGGTGAGGACTCGGGCAATGTTCTTTCGGACATCGTGAATCTTGGTCACTTTCGAGGAAGCACCTCCGGCAATCTTCTGCACTCGGAGAGAGGCGAGTTCCTGTTTGAACTCCTCGAGTTGCTTCATCAACTCGGCCTTGTTCTGCGAACGAAGGGTGTGTGCTGCGATCTAGTCGTCGTTAGCATGAAGACTCTCGAACATATCATGCATGTTTCGCCAAGGATCGCATTCTCTCCAACTCTCCATCACCCCATCGCCTCACGAGACATCAAATGACAAGCTTTAGACGACGATGAGACCACAAGTCACATTACAAGCAACAGTTTCGCTAGCTCGAGTCTATCGTCGCCATAGTTGCCCGATCGAGAGGATGAATTCGATAGAGAGAGGAAAGACCAGCCTGAAAAGCATCCATGCATGACTGATGTACTGACCTTTGCTCCTGCCATTTCTATTGACTCTTCACTTGGTGTCTAGCAGAGAGGAAAATAGATGTTACTGGGTCGGTGAAAAAAAGGGTGTGAATAAAGGATGGATAGCAAGCACGCAGAACTCCCACGACCCACAGGGTGAGCAAGTCCCCCAGCAATCGTGCCAGGAAAGATTTGTGCATCTCAAGCACGGGACACAAGATCTTCTGCACGTGTGAGACCGAGGGCATGAGCACGTGGAAATGTTTTGATTCTTGCAGCAGTCGCGAGTTTCTTGCCTCCTCCACCGCCGCTGCCTTCCTCTCTTCCTCCACATTCACACACTGAAGGCGGATTTATCCTTGGCACGTTTCCCTAAGTGTCACGTGGAATCTGACTTTCTACATATAGATCCAATCCTTGAAAGATGTCAGATTGGAGTCATGATCCATGGATAAATGTCATTCATTTCCTATGTATAACTATCGTCATTGCGTCGATTCATCATTGCGTGCTGCTCACTGAGAGCCTATATCATGTTTTTGTCGGCATTCCCGTCCTCACATCAGAGATTCTCATAGCTCAGCCTTGACCTCCTCCTTCACATCAACAGCCTTTTGTGTGGCATCATCAACAGCTGGACCCATGGCCGACTTGATAAAGTTGAAGAGTCCGAGGACACCGTCGTGGGCTAGCTGAACGAGGCCCGATCCTGCAACAGGCCCGGTCTGACCGGAGGAGAAGTAGTGTCCATTTCGTCTCGCAGCGGCGACGAGCTCGTC
This sequence comes from Taphrina sp. SM11, assembly GCA_004000165.1. NCBI lineage: Eukaryota > Fungi > Ascomycota > Taphrinomycetes > Taphrinales > Taphrinaceae > Taphrina > Taphrina sp. SM11. Next base: position 29,878 of record RHDT01000279.1, on the reverse strand, counting down.
CTTGGTACCACCCTGTGGTACTGGCACGCCGTAAGAGTCGAGGTAAGCCTTGAGGTCGGTCTCTGACCAGGAGTCAAAGGCGTATCCCTTGATGCTCTCATACTGGGCCTTGGCCGCTGCGGCGAGATCATTGCCCTTCTTCGATAGTTCGGCGTATCCGAACTGAGTCTGTCTCACAAGCTCCTCTCGCGAGGCCTCGGCAGTCTTGTCGAGCTTGATCTTCGAATCTTTGGCAAACTTTCTCAATTGCTCAGAGGTCCAACCTTCAAAGTCCTCTGCATTCAATCTTGCCGTACGCGAATTCTGTCTCACGAGTGCGATGAGATCGTCCTTCTTTCCGTTCTGAGGCACAGGAACGCCACGGGCATCCAGGAAGGACTTGAGTCGTGAGTGTGACCAGAGGTTGTAGATGGCATTGTCGGATCCGGCGACGTTCTCGTATGCATCGTTCGCAGCATCTCCAGCGACGTTCGTGGCCTTGCCATAGGCAGAGGTCGCAGACTTGCTCGCTTCTCCGTAGACCGAGTCGGCAGACTTCTTGGCAGTACCAGCATATGCCTTTCCGGTCTTGCTTGCCTCGGCGGCGAGCGAGTCGGCAGACTTTTTGGCATCTGCGGCGGCAGACTTGCCAGTCTTGCTCGCAACAGAGGCAACAGAGTCGGCAGACTTTTTGGCTTCTGCGGCAGCAGACTTACCGGTCTTGCTCGCAACAGAGGCGACAGAGTCGGCAGACTTCTTGGCCTCGGCGGCGGCAGACTTGCCAGTCTTGCTAGCAACGGATGCAAGCGATTCCGCAGATTTCTTTGCCTCGGCAGCAGCAGACTTGCCAGTCTTGCTCGCCTCTGAGGCAAGGGATTCGGCTGAAGCCTTGGCCTTGGCGAGGTAACCCTTGCCAGTCTTGCTCGCCTCGCTAGCGACCGAGTCGGCAGACTTCTTGGCCTGATCGTAGACGGAAGCACCGCTCTTGCTGGCGACTGTGGCGGCAGATGCGCCAGACTTTGAGATGGAGCTAGCACCGGCGGCGTAGTACTCCGAGGCGCTGTTCTTGAGAGACTTGTAATTCTTTCGAGCGAGAGCACGAAGTTCGTTCACCTTGGAGCCCTGGGGGGCTGGAATGCCATTCTCGTCGAGCAGCTCCTTGAGCTGTGACTCTGACCAGGAATCGAAAACCTTGTCACCGACAGATTGGCTCGTGAGATCATTGAATTTCGCCTTTGCCTGCTCGGTGAAGGAATGGGTGTTTTTGCGCAAGGAGGCGAGCATGGACTCCTTCGTACTGCCCTGTGGCACGGGGATGCCTCTCGCATCGCACCAAGCCTTGAGATCGGAGTCCTGCCATGAGCCGAAGAGGGTATCGTAGGCAGATGGACCAATGGAAGCAATGTTGCTGTATGCGCCACGAGCCGTCGTGAGCATCGAGTCTCGGTTTCGTGGGGTCGGGTTCGGGATGTTGTGGTAATCGAGGAAGGATTTGAGCTGCGAGTCCGTCCAGCTGTCGAGGATCCATGACACGAGCGAGTCTGAAGAGTCCTCGTAGTTCTTCTGTACGAGTGCCACGAGATCGTCCTTCTTGCTCGCAGCAACGTCGGCTGCCTGAGATCCGCTCTCGACGAGCCAATCTCGGAGCTGTTTCTCACTCCACTGTTCATACGGTGGAGTGATTTTGTTCCAATGCTTCTCGACCGTGTTGTACAATGCCTGTCGATCGCTTGGCTCCGGGAAAGGGATGTTGTGATCCTTCAACCTGTCATCATGTCAGTCACTCTCTCCATGTGTGCTCGCAAGCTGCATCTGCCCTACCATCGCTCCAACTTTGTCTCATGCCATCTGTTGTAGATTGCCTCAGTAGGCCATTGGAAGGCCACGGTCTGGCCAGCAAGTGCTGCAATAAATACTGCTGTCGAGGTCCTCATTGCTGTCTATTGTCTCGTGAAGCCGAGTATGGATCAGGGAGGTGGTTGAGAAGAAGTAGGAAACCCGACTGGCAGGGTAGTGAGCAGGAGAGAGAGAGAGAGAGGACACGCTGGCAGGAGCAGCAGTAGCTGGAGCAGTCTTTCCGAGGGGGCAGGAGAAGCGGGAGGGAGTCTAGTGGAAGGCCTGGGATTGAGCTACGTCAGTGACGCGATGCAAAGCGCATCACTCCAAAGGGTCGAGCACCTTCACTTTCCCTGACATGTGCGACATCTGACGTCACCTTACCAGCCACGGCAGAGTGGCACAGTCTCCTTTTCCTCCTCCTCCTCCCCCTCCCCCTCCTCCTCTCACTCCACTCTCACTCTCTCCAGCTCTCTCTTCTCTCTACACGCTATGCTACAGTGATTCCTCTGTTCCTCGCTTCAACAGAGACTCCTCACGTGATCTTGCAGAGCTCACTGTCCTCCGACCAGGCACTGAGGAGCTCGCTGTCCATGATCTTGAGTCTCGTGCGTGCTCCCCGTTCACTCCTCGTCTGTTCGAGGTGGAGGAGGCCGCCAGTCTCGAGTGCCCTCGCTGTCTGGTGCATCCTGAGGGGCTGCATGGAACCCATGATGGCAAGGAGATCAGGGTGCGTGTTCATCTTGCACAGCCGCCCACTCTCCTCAAACACGTCTCCCAGGGCACACTCGCTCAGTCCAGACCGGCGTAGGCAGGAGAGTAGCGCCTTGAGGAAGATCTTGCTCGCAAAGGGCAGGGTCTTGAGGTAGAGCTGCAGGGGCGAAGAGGTCATCTCGTCAAAGGCCTTCTTCATGACTGCCATCGTAATCTTTCCATGCGCATTCTCCGTGCTTCCTGTTGTCGTGCTTGTCTCGCGAGGTAATGTGTCGAAGCCGGGTTCGGCAATCTCGAATGCTCGTCGACAGATGTCCAGTGCCCGCCGTGCGTCCCCACTGACCCTGCTGACACGTAGGCATGCATAGTCAATGGCTGCTTCCTCGACCTCGATCGAGTCCACACTCGACAGCCGAGACTTGATGATCTCATTCAGCTGAGGCCGTGTGTATGCTGCAAAAGCGATTCGTGTTAGCCCGAGGCGAGACGACACCTTGTGTGCAAGCGTCCGCTCGGGCAGATCCATCGTGTTGGCGACAGCAACCACGATCAGTCGTGTATTTGGCATGTTTGGCCACTGAAAGAAGTTATACATGACTTCCTGTTTCATGGTCGTCAACTGATCCAATTCATCCATGAGCACGACACACGGCATCCTCGAAGGATTCGAGGTCGAGAATTGGAGCTGTAGGAGCGACAGGGCATGATTCGGCGTCACGCGTTGTCCTGTGAGAGTTTCCCACAGTTTACTGTATGCCTGGGTGGGATCCGGGATCTTCATGCCATTGATCTCTACAAATTTGAATGGAAAGAGCTCTTCTTCAGCCACGCGATACTGTAGGGCATTGATGACTTCTCTCACTGTGGCAGTCTTCCCCGTGCCAGGTGTCCCACTAACATAGATCAAGGCACTCTCATTCTCGAGAATGGCACTCTCGACTTGTTCAAAGATGGAGGCGAATTCCTCCTCCCGACAGGGCAGAGAGGTAGGAACCTCTGCAACATGCAACCTCTGACGGGCCAGCTGGTGAGGGGAGAGATTCGACTCATTGGCAAGTGCTCTGACTCTAGATGGCAGAGGTGTCACCTCCAGTGGTGCTTGTACGCGATAGCTCCTGCTACCAGGAGTGGATATCTTTGTGAATCGTTTCGGCGTCTTCGGCGTGCGTGGACTGTTCATGGTCGATACAGGTTTTCGTTTCCTGGGCGTTCTGGGTGCAGGCTCTCCCGGTTCTGGAAGCATGAGATCATACTCATCAGGCTCGAGATCATACACATCTTCAATGTGGGAGGCTTTCTGTCGCGTAGTGCTCGACTTGGTCCAAGCACTGATCTGGTATTGGTCAGTCGAGGAGTCTGTCATCCCAGCTGACTCTGTGCCAGAGTCGAAATCAGATTCCTCTGCTTTCTCGACGTAGACGATCTTCTCACGCTTTTTCATGCCAATCTTGCTGCCCAACTTCGAGGAGAGCTTGGATCGTGCTGCCTCCATGACAGTGGCCTCGACTTTCTCCTGAAATCCTACCAGATCGTCCTTATCTGCCACTGTATAGAATTCTGCCCAGTCAAAGGCCGCGGTCTTTGTTTGTGTGCGTTCATAGAATCCAAACTCACAAAAGTATCGGGCAGCCTTTGCCTTTTTGGATTTCTGGTGCGAATGTTGTTCTTCGTGCCACCAATCAGATGGTGATTTGACACTCACGATCCGCTGTATCTGTGAAATTTCTTGAATCGAGGACTCCGGAGTGATCAAGAGTTCTTGCTTGCCAAATCAGAAGACATAGACCGACGATAGGACCGTCTCACCTCTTGCTTCTCGGGACCCTTCATCGAAATGAACCATAGTATCTCAGTCAATTGCTTCGTCTTGCGTATACCTTCCTCCCAGAGTGCGATGATGATTCCGATGAAGACTCCATCATGTCGCTCGACTTGAACTATATCTCCACAGCGAGCTTCGATGTTGGGTCCTCGAAACGATTGGTAGAAGCGAGTCTTCTTCGAACTGCCTTCCAGCGGATCCCCGAGAAATTCGTGAGAAGTTTTACCAGACATGAGTATTATATGACTTGTATGATGCGTTCGTGGTTGTTTTACAAAGAGAAGAGTGCCATTCCCTGCATCTGAGCCATTGCAGACCTGTGCAAGACAAATGTGAGAATGCCAAATGCGTCTTTTCGATGCTCTTTTGCCGCTGAATGCAGAACGACTTACTTTTGAGTCGAGTCATCCTCAGTACATCTGCATCATTTCTTGGCCAGATTACAACCGTGGGTCGCGACGCCATGCACGGAGATGCCGCTAATACAAATTCTGAGCTTCGCGCGTTCCTCGTGTCGATTGTGTTGATCTTGGCATTGCATACCACAACGTCTCTTCTGCTATAGCATCTCTGGTGGATAGAGCTATTGAATAATCTGCTTCGACAGCTTACTCAAAGGTCTTACAGCTTGCATCCCATGTATGGTGACGTGGGCATGAAACTCATCGTGGATGCTAAGCGAACGATGGGCCTCGATCACTTGCCTCCCTATCAATCTGAATTGGTACGTGCTGTCATTCGAGAAATCAAGGGACTCGAGGCGGAACAACAAGCAACGTTGGAAGAGTATGGTGGTGCTGCCAACTTTGCACATTCACAGCATCCTGAAGCTGCTGTGAAGGTTCTCGTTCAGCACCTCTCCAAGCAACGGGATAAACGTTGTCTCTTGGCGTACCATCGCCTGAGAACGGATCGCATAGACTCCCTCTGCTGGTCAGAGCACTTGAATACGCATGGAAGTTCGGAAAGAGGCACAGATTCCCTCGGGCCAGACGAGATGGAATACGGTAGACGATACAACGAATTGCTGGCAGCATATAAAGGCCAGTGGACAGACGTAGATCTCACTGGCTCCCTCGAACCTCCGAAGGATCTCTATATCGATGTGAGGGTGCTCAAGGATGCAGGGGAAATTCAGACTGAATACGGTACCATCACACTGACAAAGAACAGCTCATTCTTCGTCAGGTCATCTGATGTGGAGAGGTTGATCAGGCAAGGATATCTGCAAAAGGTGTAGTTGTGTGACAAATGTGTCATCAGTCATTTGAGCGTCTCGGCATGTGCGAACTAGATATAGTACATATAATAGCATAAATAATGAAATAGTCTCTCGGCATGGATCTAGTCAGATATCTAGACATGGACTGGTGAAAGATTGGTACTCTTCAGCATTCTGGCGCGCATTACCTTCAATTTTATCCCTCGAGCAAGAGCTTTCTGTGCCTCCACTTCTTCCATAGTTCTCGACTTGCCTGAAACCGCGATCGTGTCAGATTCTGGGGGAGATACGGAGCGATTTATATCAATCCTTTGATTTCCCCTCAGACGTCTATAATACTCACTAGAGCGACGCTTCTCCTTGAGTGGTACTCCCAGATTCTCGTCCGAGACGTTGTTATCTCTGAAGGTGTCCGACTCGTCATCAGTATTGCGCGTTGATCCTCTGTTTTGTGCTTCCACATTCGTCTTCCCAGCCGTTTTTTGCCTAGGCCCGACCTTGACTCTGACTGGTCCTATCGATATGTATTTGGCTGCGGACCGCCCACGACGCTCGCGACGTGTGGGTGAGTCAAGGCTCGGCCGATCTTCCTCGGCCTCACTGATATCCTCCCTGTCATTCGATGTCGCCCGAAAGGTTCCACCTGTCGTAGCGTCATCTGTCATCGAAACATTATCATTTTGCTTCGACTGTTGCTCCTCGATCCACTTTTTACGATTGTTTGCAAAATCTGACACAGTCTCAGTCTCTGCCTCTCAAGTATGCTAACACTCACCTTGAACATTGAAATCAGGCAGCTCGCCAGTCGCACGAAGTTCTTTGATTTCTGCCCAGTCGATGATAGCTTGTTCAGCTCCCTCCTCGAACGAAGCTAAAGGTTCCCAGGTCGATTCGTATCTATAAGTCTCAGAACAAGTACATTGTGTAGTATAGCCTTACAGATCGAAACCTTCCCACTTTATCAAGTATATTTTGTCCTTTTGCTTATCGTGCGACTCTGCAAGGATACTTTCAACGATGTAAAGGTCATTTCCTTCGTCACCACTCCCGTGACTCATTCTTCGAGCGTCTCACGGTCACGAGAGCATCTATTCTGTCACGCTCGAGTCTCGACACCTGTGAAGACGGACGACATGTCCAGGAAAAGAAGGACATCTATGTGGAGATCAGGACATTTCCTGGAGATACGAGCGTGACGAGCGGCTTTCCATCTCGGAGTATCCGTGCAGAGCTCCTCACAAATTTTGCTTGCGAGGAAATTCCAGGAGAGGAGGAAGATGATCCCTTCATGAAGATTTGATTCGACTTGGCATGACAGAAGGGTGGCAGAGGATCGAAGAGAGAAGGGAACGCAACTCTCGAGTGGCACGAGCGCAACTTCTACTCGGGAATTGACCTTCATGGTGCTCAAGGTTCAAAAGAATGCCAATGATGTGCAGGTCTACACTGTTTCCGGAGCCGGATCTAAGAGCATACCAGATTGGTTAGCAAGAAAGAATAGGAAAACACTAAGGAATGATGCGGAATTCAAATCGAGGATTGAGCTTCTGCAAGATTTCGAATTTCCAGAAGCCTCGAACAAATTACGAATTTCGCCTGATGGTGAATTTGCCATGGCTACAGGTACATACAAACCACATATTCGACTATATGAATTCTCCCAGATGTCCATGAAATTTGAGCGACACACGAATGCAGAGAATGTCACATTCGAGATACTTTCGGAAGATTGGACGAAAAGCGTCCATCTTCAGGCCGATCGCAGCATTGATCTCCATACTGCAGGCGGCATACACTATTCGACCAGGATACCGACCTTTGGCCGCGACATCAGTTATCACTATCCCTCAGCAGATCTTCTCGTAGCTGCATCCACGAACGAGGTTTTCCGGCTCAATCTCGACCAGGGACGATTCCTGAATGTACTGGATGTGGAGTCGGCGACTAAAGGTGTCAATAGTGTTGATATCTGTCCAGCCCATCAACTCTTTGGGTTCGGAACAGCGAATGGAACTGTCGAGCTCTGGGATCCAAGATACCGATCACGGATCGGGTTGCTAGACATGAACTCGCAGAATGAAAATGTTGCAATTTCAGCACTCAAATTTGCCAAGGATGGGCTCAACTTTGCGGTCGGTTCTGACACGGGGATCACGACTCTATTTGACTTGCGATCGCCGACTCCTCTTCTCTCCAAGGACCAAGGCTACGGACTTCCAATCAAGTCGTTGCACTACCTCGAAGCACCAGCTTCTGATTCCGCAAATCGGATCATGTCTGCAGACTCCAAGATTATCAAAATCTGGGATGCAAATCATGGCACTCCCTATACAAGTGTCGAGCCTCCGAATGATATCAATGATGTTCAGCCGATAGAAGGATCCGGTCTGATCTTTGTCGCCAATGAAGGTATCCCTATGCACACATTTTACATACCTTCTCTCGGACCCGCTCCTCGTTGGTGCAGTTTCCTGGACAATTTGACAGAGGAACTGGAGGAAACAGAAACGAGCATATATGCCAATTACAAGTTTGTCAACAGGAAGGAACTCGCGGACCTCGGTCTGAAGCACCTCGTTGGCACAAACGTTGTGAGGTCGTATATGCACGGATTCTTCATCGACTTTAGACTGTATGAAAAGGCCAAATTGATTGCCAATCCTTTCGAATATGCAGAGCACAGGCAGAGACAGATCGCTTCGAAGATCGAGAAGGAGCGAGAATCGCGAATCAGATCGTCCAAGAAGACCAAGATCAACAATGTCTTGGCTGCTCGGCTCCAGAGATCGGAAGATCGAGCGCGAGCTAAGGGAGAAGATGTCCAGACCAGCGTCGTGGAGGACACAAGGTTCAAGGACGCCTTTAACGATGAGGACTTTAAGATTGACGAGGCGTCTCACGAGTTCAACATCCTCAATCCGACCAGATCGAAGACTCGAGGTCTCACTGCAGCTGAAGCGTCTGATGAAGAGCGCGAAAATCTCGAGTCTTCCTCCTCATCGGATTCAGACGAGAGTGATGTGGAGGCGGAGGAGGAGAAGACTAGTGCCACGAGGGGTGATGACAACCAGATCCGGACCGTCAGAGTAAAGAAAGAGCCAAAGAAGAAGGCACCAAAGATGCATGCTGTCCGTCCGACGACGGCAACAAATGGCTCCCACGATCCAACGATTTCGAAACAATCGCGCTCCTTTGGGTCTCGACTGACTACGCAAGCCATGCGAGACGCAAGGCAGAAGCAAATCCAGCACAACATCAAGTCTGATGTCGCCGGCAAGGGTACGAAGGAGATGACATTTGTGCCGGAGAAGAAGAAGAGAGAGGTTCAGCGAGAGGGCAAGACAAAACAAGAATATAGCAACAGACGTTCAGCTTCAGGAAACGTCTTCCGCAACATGCGTAATTGATGCTTTCGGGGGAGATCTAGAGTGTAGTAAGTATGCGTAGATAGCATTGGCGATATGAAGAAAAAGTCAAGCGTGTAAGCATGTCATTCCTAGTGTCTCTCTCTATCGTGTTCAATAATGTCATTCCTCAGCATGCCGCTTAGTCCGACATTTGTGTTACCCCACATCCTCCCAAACTCGAGAGAGAGAGAGTTTTGGGAAACACTTTCGGCTTCGTTTCGAAAGACCAAAAGAAGAGTCTTGGGGTCGCGTGAGACTCTATTGTCAAGCCAAGACTTCACATTCACGCAATCTCATCGGAGTCCATCTTTTCATCCGTCGTGCGAGTCTCGGACGGTCATCAAGCATCCCGAATAGAAAAGGGTAAACTAAAACAAAGATTGTGCCGGTCGGTCTCCCGGTGACTGCAGATCGGAAGGATGCTCTCGTGGAAATTCGTCAACATCTTTGCTCTTCTCGCCGTCGGCCTGCTACTCTACCTGGTGGTCTTCAACGTCACCGGACCGCTCCCCAGCCATCTCTCCGACCTCACTTCGAAACTCGATTATTCCAAGGGTAGTGGTGATGCCGCCGCCTTGCGGACGGGGACATTGTCGAATCCCTCTGTACCGCAGGGAGCCATGCCGCTCTCGCCCTCTGTCGCAGAACTATATGATCAAGTCTGGTCGGAGGACCCGTCTCCGTTTGCCTTTGAGGCACTCAAGGCTCAGTGCGCACGGACGACATTCAAACGGGACGTCTATTTGAGGTGTAAGCCGCCCTATGCGGGACTCACGACGATCATGTCTCAGGTCAAGGTGTGTCTCCGGCTGGCGGTCGACACTGGCTCGAATCTGGTCATGCCGACCATGGCGCGTCGAGACGACACGGACCTGAGGGAATTCAATCGGGAGAATCCAGATCAACATATTCCCTTTGGTGACTGGTTCGACGAAACAGCATTGATTCGACGTCTCGGGGACGCTTGCCCGGAGCTCAAAATTGCACGTCTGGATGAGACAAAGTTGCCGGCGATCGAGTACTCCCGCGTCGTCCCCATGGACCTCGAGGGCGCTCCTTATTTCAACGGAGTCGGGAACTGGGCCTGGCCAGGACGCGACTGGGCCACCTGGTGGAACGAGGAAATGGCTGGTCTCATCAGAGTCAATGCGACGGCCGAAGCATCGGCAAAGGGGGAGACTGTCATTGTCGATACCCTCGCACCGCTCAGTTTCTTCAACATCATGAACGACGTCAGTGGTCACTCTCTCAAGATGTGGAATGAGATGAATTATCTGATCCGATTCAAGCCTCTACAACGCGACATCTTACACAAACTCGTCGAGTCACTAAAGGGACCCGACGGCAAGCTCAAACCATATTACGGTGTACATTTTCGTACGGAAGGAGATAGTCCCGATGCCTGGATCAAGGCAGATGTCCAAATCGACAGGATTCTCGAGGTCGCAGATCGCGCCTGGACCGCCTTTCAGCGCCCGGCAAGTGTGAAGAAAGTCATCTACCTGGCCTGCGGAGACACCGCGCGAATAGCACAATTCGAGCAGGCTGCGAATGAGCGCGGTTGGCAGGTCATTGACAAATATCGACTCTCTTCTCAGTTTAGCAGTCATCACGATCTGCACGCACAACTTGTCGCTCTGCCGTTCGATTACCAGGGCATGATTGATCTCGGACTCATGATGCTCTCCGAGTTCTTCATCGGACTGACAAATTCCGCCTTTAGTTTCTCGATTGCCCATGCACGGGACCCTCGTGGTCGTTACGCCGGGTCGACGCTCCAGCATTTCTACGATGAACAGTCCCGAATCGCACGGACACATCTCTTTGATGATGGAGAAGGGGCGTATCCCTGCTGTCTATAGAATCCTTAGACGAGGTAGGCTCTTCAGTTCCTGATAGCTGCCCGTCCCGAGCTCAATCAACCTCAGATCGTGAATCTGCAGGATGCCTCGAGTCAATGGCAGATATTGAATCTTCAAATCTCTCTCACCTCCCATGGGGGAAAGGCTACCTATGTGAAGAGAGTTCGTGAGACAAATGGCATCCACGGGTTCTTGTCCATGAATCTCGTGTAGTGCCTTGATCTCCTGCTCTGTCAGGACGACGTTCTTGACAGCAGGCTTAGAAGCAGGTATAACAGGTAACGTTTTTTTGCCATGCATTCGAGCAACTTCAAGGGCAAGATGTTTTTCCACCGTTGCATCGTTCGTGAGGTGAATGTCCAAGGTCAACAAGACTCCGATGTTACCATGCTTTGGTCCCCTGAGTGCGAATTTGATGCCTGAAAAGACAGTGGGCTGTGGTTGACTGGAGGCAGCGAAACTCAGAGTCGAGCCGTGATGCCTGCTGGTAGAAGAATTTGAGTGCTGTCTCTGCATCATGGCAGATTGACTTCCAACTCTCTGCATCGATCGGCTTTGTGGCAAGGACTGCGAGAGTGTTCGATTCAGAACCTGCCTCTGATCCTCACGAACGATGCTCGTATTCCACTGCGAATTGATTGTAGGTACCTTCAATTCTGGGTCTTGCGAGCCAGTCCATGGCACCACACTAGTCTTGATCGTGGCTGGCAAGATACTACTGGTGATCTTGTCTGGTATGGTTATACGGAAACCGAATGTATATGCTTCGCCCTGCTTCAAGGACACTGGGAATGCCGATACTTCGAGAAACTCAATCTCGACTTGCGACGAGCACTGCAATTCTACAGCATGGATAGCGATCGGCCCACTTGCATGCTGCGCGGGCTCAATCTCTGCCGTCAGCATGACCTGTCTTTCACGAGGCAAGGTGTATTTCCTCGTCCTTAGCGCAATTGCGGAAGTTATCGAGAAAGACTTCTTAGCAGACTTCTTTCGGCGCCGGGCATTGCTGTCGACGAGTGGTCTGAGAGTCGAGACCCTCGCTGCTGTCATACGTGGTGGTCGATGTCGAAGGAAGACATCCGCCTCGAGTGCCTTGAGCAAGTTGAAGCTCCTATCGCGGACAATTGCTTCAGTCTCCTCCATGTAAGCATCTTCATCGATGACGGTCGATTCGAGCGCGCGTGAAGCATTCAGGAGCAGAGTCGCCATGATGACTGCCTTGGCGATAGGTCCACGGGTACGTGTGTAAGCTATGGGAAGTCAGATGGCATCTATGCAGACATCCCGAGGTAAGACTTACGTAGAGCTGCCGTGTGTTTCCAGAGGATGACATGGCCCTGTGGCATTTTCGTCACTATGGGTTGCGCCGACGTATTGAGGGTTTCTGAATGAATGACTTGACCTTGATTCGCACGATTTGGAGCTGACTCTGAGAAACTTTGTCCTCCCTGTTCGTTGTCGTCATGAACGACAACTTCGATGGAAAGAGCTATGCGTGTAGCGAAATCTTTGACCACATGGGCCTCAGCCCGAAGAGGACAATGTAGAAGCACATGAATCGGCACAAGCTCGTCGAAAAAGAGTTCATCACGAGTGCTAGCATTGATAAGCTGGTCCGGATCGTCAGAGACAATTGGATCGACTGCCAGGATCTCTATGATTGCTTCAGAAAACAAGTCATGATCGAGCAGAGAAGCCATGGTTCTCTTTTGAGTCTGCGAAAGAATCAATTCGTGCTGGACTGCACCATCACTTGTATAGAGAACCAGTCGTGCTTATGATTCATCTAATCAAAGTATAGAATTTAGAGGCAATCGAGCGTTTCAATTTGTGGTCTCGATACCCGGTGTGGGGTCAACTGCGGTTGAACTCCACAAATTCTTTCCTCGAACTCGATCGGGCAAGTGTAATTAAGTTTCTACTCTTGAGTCTACTAGTATGCAAGTCCTTGACATTTACCTGCCAATCGGTGTGCCGCCCAGGGAGACGGCAATATGTATATAGCAGTAGTCATACGCTGGGAAGGACCTCGAGCGCGAGAAGATACAGGAACATCCTTTAGCAAGACGTCCATTGGATGCACACAGAGACGGGACTGAAGGTCAAGATCACTCGAGGTAATCTGTCCTCACTACTCGTCTCATGAGATTGGCATACTTTGGCTCGATGAAGAGAGCTGTGGCCTCGACGAGCTTCTCCGGTGCACTGCTATTTGTTGTTGCAAGTGATTCGATATGACCTTCGACCCATGCCTTCCGTCCTTCGACCTTTGTCGTCTTGGCCTTCAGGATCAAGTATTGGTTTGCACGCGTTGGCTTGCGGTAATTGATGTTCAGGTTTGCCGTCACGCCAATCTTGTTTGGCAGGGCTGGAAAACAGCAACGTGCGAGTCCCTCGTCGAGCATCGTGCTGAGCAGCCCTCCGTGCACGATACCGTCGTGACCACAGACATCTGCACCAAGATGGAGGACGACATAGAGCTCCTTGCCTTCCTTGTCACCAAAGACATATGGTGGTACAGTGATCTTGCCAGGCCCCGCCAACGTACCAGCAGTCAAGCTGTGTGGGCGGTCAGCAGCATGCATCGAGAGATGTGGTCTCGTTTCCCTCAGATGTTTTCGGGACCGAAGCTCGAGCACTACGGGATGAGTTTCAATTGTCCGCTCGACCTCATCGACTGCCATGTATCAATATCCGACAGCGCATTTCGTGGTGTCATAGTCTGCCACGACAAGAGTAAGCTCACCTATAGCTTGAATCTCCGCCTCCGGAAGACTCGACACGACCGGTATCGGGATTGGAGCCACAATTTGTCGAGCGAGCGAGAAGCCTATGTACCCAGATAGACCTGCAACTGTGGCATAAGTGGCCGTCTTTCTCAAGAGACCCGATGCTCGTCTCGTTGAGCTCGAGGTCGTCGAGGCACATCTAGCATGGGAAGCTCGAAGACATTGACCCGCAGGCCTGAGAAGCCTCATGGTCCTGCTCAAGACCTCTGCAACAACCACTTCCTCCAGTTCATCAGCCCAAACTAAACAAGCTCAAGACCGAGGATGCGCTAAACTTTCGGAAGCGGCGGAAATTGGCTCAGCGGCTAGAGATTCGCCTCTAATGAAATCTTTGGCTTACGTCCGTAGAGTTGCTGGAGAACACCCATGGAGATGCCACTGACAGGAGCAACAGGACGATTCGGCACCTTGCAGTGTGTTTATCCCTCCGTGCTCTCTCTGCAAGTGCCCTCGAGAGAACACAGCCTTGGGAGACTTTGTGCAGACTGCCAAATTGCATAGTCACTCCATCATGTCTCTGCGCATGGCAGCGAGGAGCATCTCGAGGACCTTGCCAATGAGATCCTTTGCCACGGCAAGGATCGCTAGAGGCGAGGAACTCATGAAAGTCCCTGTCATCAACCCTGCGGATAAGTACAAGGAGGCCTCAGCAGACATACACAAGTATGGCCAATATCTCATCTCCGCTCTCCCAAAGTTCATACAACAATTTTCGTACGTATTTCGCCGGGGAACATGACCCTGTCAATGAGTTGTGACAGCTGACATTGCCTTAGTGTATGGAAGGACGAGCTCACACTCTATATTGCACCTTCTGCCGTTGTGCCCGTCATGGTCTTCCTCAAGGACCACTCCTCGGCACAATTCAAGGGTGTCATGGATGTCTGTGGTGTCGACTATCCCACCCGTGAGAACAGGTTCGAGGTGGTCTACAATCTGCTCTCTGTGCGACACAATGCCCGCATCAGAGTGAAGACATACGCAAGCGAAACGACTCCTGTCCCCTCAATTTCCGAAATATTTCAAGGTGCGAATTGGTACGAGCGGGAGGCTTATGATATGTATGGAATCTTCTTCTCAGGACATCCGGATCTCCGTCGAATCCTGACGGACTATGGTTTCGAGGGCCATCCTTTGCGGAAAGACTTCCCATTGACCGGTAAGACTAGGGTGATGTTCTTTTTGTCTGAAAGCTCAAGCTGACCAACAAATCCAGGTTACACTGAAGTCAGATGGGACGACGAAAAGAAACGGGTGGTCCATGAGCCTCTGGAATTGGCTCAAGCCTTTAGAAACTTTGACGTCAACAGTGCATGGGAATCGGCTGGTCCAGGAGTAGATACGACACCGGATAATTTCAGGCTGCCTGAACCCAAGCCTGAACCACCAAAGGAGGAAACGAAGAAGTAGAGAAGGTTCAATAGATATATGGAGCAATGGGGCATTCCCGAAGCGCTTGATACTTTGTTGACACTTTTTGCGAGCCATCATTCGCTCTTACATGCAATCCTATATGCACCCGTTCATGCCTATAATTCACCCGTATATACATCCTAGAAACTCTGTCTTTGCGAGCACGATGTGAGCAAACTATGTATGAAAATTTTGTGTCTGTACATCTTGCATCCGACACTGAATGAGACTGAAATTCATCAACTTTGCTCACGTCATGGTACATGCCCATCTGACGGATCTCGAAATCGGGACTGCAAAATGTCTGTCCATGGCTGATTGTGCCAAGGATACAATGGAAGGGATCTTGGACTCAGATACATCGTGAAATGATTTTCCAGACAAATTGCACGTCAAGTCACGACCAAGAGATTCCGTCTGCACAGTCGAATCGAGTCTTGTGATGTATGATTGAAACATATGACTCGTATGACTGAAGAGCAGACAAGCAGGTCAGATGGCTCCTGAAGAGGCGAATTGCGTACTCAGTTTCCTATTGAGGAGGCCAAGATGATCCAATTACAGCTTTATGATGTCGAGTCTCGCAAGTTTGATGTTGCGCTTCTGGAGCTTCTCCAGACTTTTGAGCACCTCGTTGGCCTCCTTGCGTGCCTGTACCAAAGACTTCTCCAACTGTTCGACACTTTCCTTTCCGGAATAGGTGGGCCAATGAGCTAGCTCTGAAGCTTTTGAGACTTCCTCGGTGGAGAAATCATATTTGAAGTTCAAACCAGGAATCTGCTGGAAGAACTTGAAGCTTCTCAAATCGATTTCTTTGGAGACCTGTGTGATGGCATCGGATGCAGCTGACTTGTGATCAACTGTCGTCTCTTCTACCTCCGCTTCGACTTCTTGGTTCATATCCGTGCTTTCAAACTCTGGATCTAGTGGTGTCGACTTCATAGCAGGCTTGCTAGGGGAGGATTTGGGACCGCTCTGCTTATTTTTCTGCTTCCTTGCACGGCCAACGATAGGTGCCACATCGACCGGACCAGGACCAGCCTCGTCAGGTTGACTCGAGACCACCGACTCTTGCTCTCGTTTCTCGGCCTTTTCACGCTGCTCTGCCGCGCGTTGCTCCTTCGTCTTCTTTACAGAACTGGCTGGCACAGATTTTCGAACAGGAGTCTTTGACGCTGCAATAGCTTCCTCCTCTCTCATCTTCTGAATCGCACGTTCTTCTGCGGCAGCCTTATCGACAGCCAACTTGGTTTCCTCCGCGGCTCGATTTGAGACTATCCTGAGCTGCTTGCCAGTATTGAGATTCGCGAGTGGGCTACTCACATTTGGTGCGGCTTGAAGAGAACTCGCTGTACGTGTCAAGATAGGTGTGGTCAGCGGTACCGGTGAGCTAGCACGAGAAACGTTGGGTGAGCTCGCTGGACTCAGACCTCGAGTCGGTGATGGTGTGAAAGTAACTGGTAGTTCTGCAATTGATGCCTGCCGTGATCTAGTCCTGCCTAATATGTTCGAAGAGTTTGATAGGACAGAGTCTCTTCTTGTAGATATCCTACTAGGTGAAGACGTGCCTATGGGACTGATTGCAACGGGCGCAACAGTGTCCCACATCTTCTTGGCAGGACTTTGAGAAGTGGGGAGAAATGACCCTGATTCCTTTTTGGTGGACGCATTTTGCAAGGCCGGAAAGTCTTCTTGTGCTAGAATCGGGGCAGGTGCGTCGACGACCTTCGGGGCAGTAGATAATGCATGGGAGTCTCTATGCTCAGCTTTGACACCAGCTGCGACTGTACTTGCCGGTCTTGCTTCCATCGGACTTGCCGTATGGTTGACTCTCGGTGGTGGAGATGGCTCCCAGGGCACCTTCGAGATATTTCGCATCGAATTACCATGTTTCTGTGGTGCCGAGTTGACGTCTCTGAGAGGAAGTTTGGGTGATGGAGAAGACGGTCCCTTTGGCGGTGGTGGTGAGGGCTGCCACGTACCACTGCTTTTGGGAACTGGTAATCGGGGATTTTGCACGTCGTTCAGAGACAGTCTAGTGACAGATTCGACAGCTTCGTGTCCCGCGTTCGCCTCGCCAGATTCTCTAGGACGAGAATTTGGTTCCCAGCTCCCTCTCGCTCTCATATCCGTCCTAGAAGTAATTTCTTGAGCCTGAATCTCGAGATTTTCCAGCTTTGCGAAACTTGCACCGAACTTCGACTGTGGTCTCTCCAAACCAGGGTCTGGTAGACCAGGAGCTGGTGAAATGGTACTTGCCCTACTCAACATTACTGCAGCAGAGTTTTTTCCTTCTTGGTGGAGACTGGGCAAAGTGATGCTGGATCTTAAAGCCGGTGAAGCGGCAGTCGACATATCAGGGAGGCTCGCACGAGAGTCATCATAGTCAAGCGATGTTCCGGGAGAGCCTACAAGATGGCGATGCAACACTGGAGCAGGTCAGTACTGTGGCAAATAATTACAGCCTGCAGATCACGGTAGGGACACGTAGCAAAATTTGAATAGGTATATGATGAGCACATACATACAGCAAATAGTGCAGCGACCCCGTCCAGTGACTGGATTTTGTGGACGGGGTGCTTTCTCTGAGCTACCGCTTCATTACACCCCAATCCATCAATATCGTCGGCTCTGATTCGACATACCATTGGACACAGCATGACCGGACACAAAGCCAGTGCCTTTGGTCGTGTCATTCTCCCTACTCAGACCGAGTATGGCTGGATCTTCGAATCCTGCTCGGCTTTGGGCAGAGCCTGAATCCGCAGTATTGGCATTTTGTAAAAATTGCGAGAAGAAGTCTGGTGCTCCCTCCTTCGATGATGAAGCAGCACCCGAGGTGAAACCTGGCGGTTGTATGCCAGTAGCAAGTCCGGGAGGTACAAAGCCAGGAGGTGGAGTTTTACCCTCACTTGCAAATGCGTATCTCGAGCCACTTCTTGCGTGCGCTTTGTTCTTCCCTGGAGATAATGGTCTTCTAGGTTGGGGATTCCAGGAAAATAATTGTGGGAACGTTTTCGCCGATTGTATATCATTCTCTGACAGACCAGGCATGGACCGGGGTACAAACTTAAAGTTAAAAGATCCTTCAAAGAGAGTCTTGAGGGTGCTGCCAAGGAAGGGATGGTTCAAACCAGACTGTACTGGCGGAGGAAGAAGATCGGATGGGTGAATTGCGCCTTGAGCGGCTTGACTAGGTGGTGGAGGAATTTCGCCTTGAGCAGCTTTGCCCTCGCGTGTTGGCGGAGGTAGGGAATCAGGCTTGGCATGATCGCCAGGCTCCTGACTATTACCTGTCTCTGATGTCCTGGAGGAGCCCGCACCCAAATCGACTGGACGAGGGGCTGATGCCCAAGAAGCCGTTGGAGGTAATGCAGCACTCTGAGTCGCGTCATCTTGATTAGCAGTACTCGTAGAATCCGCCCGAGAAGGCTGTCTGCGCATATGGTGAGCTGCCAAAGCGTTGGCATGCATGCCTTCGGCAGCTTTCGCAGCATGCTGTATTGTCGACATATCTTCTCTCGTGTAGGAGTCAAGATCTTCGCCTGGTTCGTGGAGATACATGCAGTTCGGATTCTGGCAGACCTGCTGCCTCAGATATGCGGAACAGTACTTCGTCGTACCAAATGAAGCTCTATTCCAAAATTAGCCGGAACATAACATCATTCGACAAGCACATACCTCAAAACGCGGCCATCATTGACGGTGTTATCTACTGCCTGCACCGCGCGCGCGGCATCTTCCTTTCTTGCATAGGTAATATAAACTCCGACTGTCGGCTGACCATTGGGATGTGATTTTTTGTTCACAACAATCTTGTTGATCTTTCCGTATTGAGCAAAATAGTCGTTGCCTCTCAAGGTAGCCGCCAAGTCAGCGTCAGCACTCTTTGGTGAAAAGCCAATCACATATACAAGATTCTTTTGAACAACTCTCATATTTGATAAGTGACGACGACTCGCCATTTCCGATTCCCGCTTCTCCTTCTCCTTCAGCTTTCGTGAATGAATTCGTTGCTGATCCCGCTTCCACTCCTCTGCACTGAGAGGCTTGAATTCGACGGTCTCCTCAGTATACTGACGGCGGCATGCAGGACATCCATTCGCCGTCTCTGAATTCACGATACGGTTGTAACAGAATCTGCAAATTTGATAGCCACATGGACATGGCTTGAATGTTCGGTCCGATATGTCGAATTCCTCCATACACAATGGACATTCAAGCTCTTCCTCATCAGAAACATATGCATCCTCGTTCATTATAGTGGCTGTACACGTAGAATGCGCAACGACAGACTTGCCAAATCGCTACGATCAATTTGGCAAAGGTTTACAGACGTAAGTTGGCACTGCCTGACCGCACACGAAGCTCTGAATGAACTCTTGATGCTGTTGCCAAAGACACAGGACGCTGAAGAGACGGCGTTGCGAAATTGTACTCCTATGTGTCGTGCAAGTGAGAGGCTACTTCCTTGCTTTGTTCAATCAGTAGCATAGCATGGGTTTAGCAGTTCTGCCAAATAGGGTTAGTCTGCTTGGCCCCACGTCGTGAGTGCTAGATCATTGAATGATCAACCTCTTTGACAGTTGGACCGATCAGCCCTGAGCATACCTGCGTAATCGTATCTCATCCTCGCTCATCAAAGCGCAAGGACAAGCCTGTCTGTACTCCGCGGGCTTCTCTGCCAATTACAGTCTCTTTGGCAACGATTCACCATCTTCCTATCATATCCTATCCTGTCCTGTCCTTTAGCCATTCAATTTACAGAGCTGGTAAAAGCAAGGCGCACAAGGATTCGACGGTTCTCATACTTTTGGTCGTGACAGGACTTTCGACATGGCGAGTCTACTCTTCAAAGCTCCCCTCGTGAGTCATGTGAATGCCTCTGTCACGCTCATTGACCTTGCAGGATATAGACATACGCCTGGATCGCGAAGACCAACGGAAGTTGGTAGACATGAAAGTCGGGAAAGACAGGAAAGAGAAAGCACCACTATATATGGACGGGGAGTCAGTCAAAGGAACTGTGGGCATCAATCGAGTCGAAATCATTCGTGAATTACTAACGGAATATAGATCACCATCAGGCCCAAAGACGGTCGGAAGTTAGAGCACAATGGAATTAAAGTCCAGTTCATCGGCTCGATAGAATTATTTTTCGATCGTGGCAACCATTATGAATTTCTTTCGCAGCAGGCCGAGCTTGCTGCTCCCGGAGAGCTTCGTAATGCCACCGACTTTCCATTCGAATTCAAGAATGTCGAGAAACAATACGAATCGTATCATGGAGTCAATGTAAGGCTACGATACTTTGTGCGTGTAACGGTATCACGTCGAATGCCCGATGTAGTAAGAGAAAAGGACTTGTGGGTTTACAGTTACAGAATGCCCCCAGAGCAGAATGCTCCTATCAAGATGGATGTTGGAATCGAAGACTGTCTGCACATAGAATTCGAATACAGCAAAGCAAAATACCATCTAAAAGATGTCATCGTTGGCAAAATCTACTTTCTTCTGGTTCGCCTCAAAATCAAACATATGGAGTTGTCTATCATCAGGCGGGAGACCACAGGCACTGCGCCGAACCAATACAATGAGTCAGAGACCATCACAAAGTTTGAAATCATGGATGGTGCTCCGGTTCGTGGGGAGACTATTCCTATTCGATTGTTCTTGGGCGGTTTTGATCTCACCCCTACGTTTAGGGACGTCAACAAGAAATTCAGTGCACGATATCTACTGAGTCTGGTACTTCTCGACGAAGAGAATCGTCGTTACTTCAAGCAGAGTGAGATAACTTTGTGGAGACAACCAGAAGAGAGCGAGGCTGAGTCTGAGACTTTGACCGCATAATAGCTTTTGGTTGCCTAGAAGGATTTGCCTTTCCATGAGGCGCTCAATATCTTGCAGACCAGGTGCGAAGTAAGAAAGATCTATTGATGAGAATAAATCTTGCGTTGGCAGGCCTCTAAAATTATGTAGATTAGTTCATCTGCCATGTCGTACAATGGTAAGACATGTATATTCTTCCACAATCTGCCCACAGGTTCTTTGGCTGCTCATCCCTGCTTCATTTGAGGCTCTTGTGATGCTCTTTATTGTACTAGCGATGTGATTATCAGCAAGGATGCATTTCAGGCTCCACATTGTGTGTTGCTCACATGAAATTCGATCGATGCGGGTGGTTGACGGGTGGTTTTGCGTGTGTGTAGTTGCTAAACTGCTTCTGTTGGTCATCCCACTGTTTTTCAGACTCTCAATCTCACGAGTAGGAGCTGTCATAGAGCACAAGCATTTGCGACCTCATCCGGCGTACCTTCTCTTTACTGTCTATCTAAGTCAGAGAGGGCAATTTCAGCCGATAGGAGTGATCTTTCCGCAGGTCCGACTCTGGTCACTCCTTTTCGTGTGTTTTCTTGTGGTCCTGGAAACAAATCTATCGAGCTCAGCATCTCGTCATGGAGAGACGTTACTTGCTTGATGTCCTTTCTCTCGATTGTATGATCATTTTTGGGCTGGAAATGCTTTTGCTTCTTCGACTTTTCTTCATTTATACTGTTCAGTTCAAATCACATCCAGTCCTGACGGCAATGGTGTCTAGTTCGCTGCTAAATGCCTTGAGTGATACAATCGCACAAGCCATCACTCTCGTACGAGAAAGGATTCGAAACATGAGCAGGGAGAAGGAGATCAGACTAGACTCGATAAGTGAAGAGTTCGACTTGCCAGCACACGCCAGGAAAGATATGCTTAAGGGAGCAGAACGATCATTCGATTATGAAAGACTTGCTAGAATGGTCATTTATGGGTTCATCTTTAGTGTACCTCAATTCAAATGGTTCTCATGGCTCGAAGACACTTTTCCTATAGCTGGACAAGCAGCATTACTGAAACGACTTCTGGCTGACCAACTCGTCTATGCACCTATTACTTTACTACTCTTCTTCGCTTTCATGAATCTACTGGAGGGCAATTCAGTCAACGACTTGAAGGCAAGGTTGCAAAAACAATATGTCGGAGCATTGAAGGCGCAATACATCATCTGGCCATTTGTGCAATTTGTCAACTTCAAATTCTCACCTCTCATGTATCAGCTTCCAATCGGTAAGAGTCTATTGAAATCATGTATGCCCCAACTGACCATTAGTCTCTTCTGTAAACGTTGGGTGGAATGTCTATCTATCGATCGTCCTCGGACGCAAATGAAGTTCTTTTCGGAGTTCAACCACGCTCTTGCCCAGCACAGAGATATTCGAAGCAGTTGAAGGTATCCTTGATGGGTTGTGACACTCTTGACAGGTTCCAAGATTGCTTGCTATACTTTTTATGCTTGCTTGAGAAGCAAGGTTCGTGCAAGGTGCAGGGCATCAGACCACTTTGGGGTCCGGAAAATTCCTTCTGGAAGAACAGCATCTGAAGTATCCTCTTTCTCGCCATCTGCGATACGCTGTTCATAACTCTTTGAACTTGCTGCAGATTCGACATTCAGTGTCTTCTTGTTCCAGTTCCAATCTCCATAAAGGGCTACCGGAATGCCAGCATTTGCATGGACTTCGTATGCATTCTCGATAGAGTCATCCACTAACATTTTGGCGCCTATGAGTTTGCATATTTGGGATTTGGGTTTTGGGATACTTTTGTAGGCAAGACGATGCCGTTCATTCTTTCCTTCCGGAACAGAATTTGCCGAAGGAATGTCCTGTCCGCTTGGATCAGAGGCTTCCCTAGATTCGAAAGCAGAAGTGAAGTAGATTTCGCTGAATGTGTCTGGAAAGACAGTCTCTACCCATGTTCGCGTGCGCTCTGCTTCTGAAGCCATTCTAGCAGTGACAATGACCATCTCGAACCCCATCTCCTTCAAGGAACGGGTCGCGGCCACGGCCTCTTCGATGACTGGTATACTGTCCCAAGCTGTTGAGTGGTTGAACTCCTTGACCTTTCGTTGAGCCTCTGCTCGGTCTCCCCATCCTCTGTTCCTAGTCTATCTCAGTCGCCGATACAGCTCAGCAGCCATGGGCTGTCATGTAGCGCGCACCTCCAATACTGAAAATGTTCGAAATCAGCTATCGTGAAATCTGTGCCGTAGGTTTCGTTGTGCCACTTGCAGATTGTCTCATTCGTGCGAGACAGAGTATCGTCACAATCGACGGCAATGACGACCATTGTTCAGTGCTGCCCAGAGCTTCCTCAAGTCTTATGATCCCGGTTGATCTTGGCCACTTCGGCCACCGGTAGTGCTGACAGCAGCAACGCCTTCCATGACACAAATCGAATCTCAGATCCCTCGCAGATCCACCCCAGGGCTGTCTGTCATGGGTCGGAAACACGTGCATTGTCGTGAAGTTGCGCACCTGGAGATTGCGAGATGTACGACACAAGATGCGACACAAGGCTGAGGACCTTGAAGGTTATATTCATGTGGTCGAGTCTCAGCATTGGCGCCGATTAACATCTACTGGAAGCTCCTTGGGAGGACACAGCCAGTGTGCCTGGGGGAATGGGACTGAAGCTTCGAGCTGCACTGTCGGAGAAGCCTGCCTTTTACTGCATCCCGCTGGGTCGAGCAATCCTGATTGCGACAACCTGAACGGATGGCAGGATGGGGCACAGGTAGTGCAACCGTCATGAATGAACCCGGAAGGGTTCGCAATTACGCATTGCCAGAGACCTGTGAGCTATGTATCGACAGACAGAACGAAAGAAGTTCTTGTACAGATGACTGTATGGCGTCGCAGCATTGTCCGGATTGCGTTCCGTGTGATGGAGATTGCAGACTCGATGATCAGACATGCCCGGATCGGGTATCCTGCTGTGAAGAGACGGAGTTCTGTTGCACGTCAGCTGCGCCGATATGTACAGAGCCTCATTGTGTCGAGTGGGACCAGGGAATATGTGATGCGTGTCCGACGAATGACTGTACTCTTCCAGACTGCAATGTGGCACATGCATGTCCCCCTCCTCATCTCGTTCCTAGTCCCCATAACACTTCTCCGGTCTATGGTGAGATGTTCTATCCTCAGCAGACCTATGGAATGCAACATTTCGGTGCTTCTGTCTGCAACATGCCAAGCACAATACAGTCCCCGATGTCTTCGACGCAGGTCGGACATTCTACAAATTCCACCGCTCACTCTTGTGGTTTCAGCCCGGCTCAGTCGATGATATCTGAGATTGACCAGATGGGCAGCACGTCTCTCGATCCTTTCCACTGTCACTGGAACGACTGCGATCTCTCTTTCCTCAATTCATTGCAATTTGACCAACATTTCATGCTCGACCATCTCGGTCCACTGAATCCACATGACAACGGATCTAATGATAGTACTCTGGCATCCGCAGCCACCATTCCACTGTCCTGCGCTTGGGATCATTGTCAGACCGCCATTCCTAGTGCTCCTGCACTGCTAAATCATGTTAAATATGATCATCTCGAGGTCGAAGAACACCACAGGTGTAAATGGCTCGTTGCCGATCTAAATGGCACCATATCTCCTTGCAACCGGTGTGTCAAGACTGTGGAGGAGTTGACAGCACACATTTGTGAAGACCATATCGGGACTCGACAGAAAGAATATACTTGTTATTGGCAAGATTGTGAGCGATGCAATCGACCGTTTGGCCAACGTCAGAAAATTGTCCGGCATATTGTCGTTCATACGGGCGACAGACCTCACAGATGCAACATCTGTGGCTATACATGTAGTGAGGAAGCAGTGTTGAGACAACATCGAAGGACACACACGGGCGAGAAGCCCTACAAATGCTCCATATGTTACAAGAGTTTCTCCGCGTCTACCGCTCTCTCGGTCCACATGCGGACGCATACAGGATTCAAACCACTTGTCTGTAAGTTTCCTGGTTGTGGGAAACGATTTGGAGAATCCAGCAATCTGGCAAAGCACATGCGAACGCACTGTGCAAACAGACCCTTCAGGTGCGACTTTCCAGCATGTGACAAAAGCTTCCAGAGACCGGATCAGTTGAAGCGGCATAGACGCCTAGTACACAAGGAGGATGAACATGAGCCCGATTCGAGACGGTCGAGCAGCAGTATAGACATGCCCATGTCGTCTGGAAAGCCGACCCCTGCTTAGAGTGTTTATGCAATTAGACAAAAGTTTTTGATTTCTCTTAAATTTCATGTACATTTCTATTCCTTGTAGATACATGAGACACTCTGGTTTCAACTGCATTCCTAAACATGTCCCTCAGATACTTCTTCGTGCCAATCGCATCGACAAGGAGTTGTTCTTTTTCATGGACGTTTGAGCGCAAGATTTGTTGTGGGGTTTAAATTCGCGAGTGGAGTCTTGCTGCTCATCCAACAGGCCGACCCGGTCGGTTCGAACCTTGGCTCCACTTCGCAACTCTATGTGTCAATCGACCAGCTGAGAAGACGGAGAGGAGAATGTCACTACTCACGAATAGCTACTAGCCAGAGTGAGACGGACAGACAGACCATGGTCATGTATGCTTGGTCTGCCTGTATAGCCGTCTAATTGAGTTTTGAGTGAGTTTGAGCTAAACGACGACATTGTATATACATCCGCCATCATATTCATACTATCTCTGTGTCACCATCGAATTTTAGGCATCGGACAGGAGCATGGCAGACACGTTTGCTGCTGGAGATGGCATCTTTCAGCGAGAGGACAGCTCATCTGCCGGCTCTTTCTTGGCACTGCTCAAGCCATCCTTTTTAAGCGTCGCCAGTTCTGGTCCGAGGAAACCTCTGCGGAGCACGGCATATCTCGATGGTCTCCGAGGACTCGCTGCCTTTCTCGTCTACGTGACTCATCATATCGGTGTTGCCCACGACTTTGGTAGCCCCATCTTTTCGGGCTTCGGGTTGGACGGTCAGTATTCACTCCTGACATTGCCCTTCCTTCGAATCTTCTTCTCCGGGTCGCATTTCGCGGTCCCCGTCTTCTTTGTGATCTCGGGGTTCGTGCTCAGTCGCGGGCCGTTGAGGACGATACATGGCAAGAGTGGTCAGGTAGGGGAACAGCTCGCCTCTGCCATCTTCAGAAGAGGCATCAGGTTGTGGTTACCCGTCATTGGGTCCACTTTTACCTATATGGTCTTGAGACATGTGGGAATCTGGGCAGACTATCCTAAGCTTCAAGCCTCCTTTCTCGCTGAGCTAGTGGCCTATTTCACCGAACTGCTCCGGTTCACATACGTCTTGCGAATCCAGGAGAACCCTTTTGTGGATCTCTCCGTCACGACCTTTAGCTACAATCCACATACCTGGACCATAGCACTCGAATACCAGGGGTCCATCCTGCTCTTCATCGTCCTGCTTTCCTTCAGTAGGCTGACGATTCGGTCGAGGATGACATTGACCTCCCTCCTCGCCCTCTATTTCATCAGACAGGGAAGCTGGGTCTCGTTTTGCTTTCTCTCGGGTATGTTGCTTGCAGAGATGGACCTCCTCGAGCTGGAAGTCTTCCAGCAAAAATCACAGCAACGGAATGTCCTTCTGTATGGCCTGCTTTTGATTGGTCTGTGGCTCGCCAGCATGCCTACCGTCGAATTGCGGGCAGAGACGAGGGAAGATCTCGCCAAGAACCCGGGATGGTCTCTATTTGCTTCACTCGTGCCGTCCACTTATGACGATATCAAACCCTACTGGCTCTCTTGGGGAGCAGTCGCACTCACTCTTGCTGTGTCCCATCTCGATTGGCTCCGTAAATTCTTTGAGACCCGGTTTCTGCAGTACTTGGGCAAGATTTCCTTTGCGTTCTATCTCGGTAAGCCATGGATACCCTTTTCCCTTCTGCATACGGGGACATTTTACTGACGGGTATAGTACACGGTCCTGTACTGCAGGTCGTTGCTGTGCGTATGTATCACATCACAGGACAACGTCAAGAGTCTCTCGGTGGTTGGCTCGCAGCTTATGACGGCTGGCTACCATTACCCGGATTCGGTCCTTTCGGCCTGGAATTCAGTTTTCTGGCAGCACATTTCGTCATCTTGCCAATCACTTTCTACTGTGCCGAGGTGGTCGAACGGGTATTCGATGCGCCTTCTGTTCGCATCGCACGATGGGCATATGAGAGTGTGCAGAGGTAGTGCTTGCAGGAAAAGGTGTCGAGAGCTGGTATGCTCAAGCTCTGTAGGTTAGGAAGCATCCACTTGTCTATAGTAAGACAACTTTTTGAGCAATCAAGGTTCATTTTGAGCATCTTGTATCACAGAAAAGCCACCTCAACATGCTTGTCTTGATAATGTCAAAATTCAGACTACCTTGATCATAACTATGGTGATCAACAGGTGCATGGCAGTACATTGCTACATTCCAATCTCTATTCAAATGCAGAAGGTATATTACAGTGCAGAAGACCTTACGAGAACCAGTCAGCCACAAATTCGGATCGGGACTCATTCATTTCGAAGACACTCTTGTTCACTGCACGGTAATCACAAGTAGAGCAGGTACAATTCATCCTGACTCGACTCGTACCTCATTGGTGAAGACTAAATGAGGACTTTCGAGACACATGAATTTAGGGAGATCATTCTCAAGGGAGACGACTGGCAGCTCAGGATCATCAGGCGTTGCAACGGACAAACCCGGAAGGGACCTCAATGACAGAGACAAAGGACTCTGGGCAACCTCTTGCTCTCCTCATCTGAGTCTCTCGCTTGCTTGAACATGGAGAAGGTGACGGGAACGACGTGCAGAGCGACTGTGCAATCGCTTGTGAAACTGCCTGACTACCTGTAGTAGAGGAAGCTTGTTGACCGCTGCAGCAATGACTTACAGCGTCCGAACGATTGGATGGGATGGCGTCTCGCGATGTGGAGATTTGATGTGATGTCAAAGTGCATTGCGTCGATCGGGACGGTTCCTGCATCTCGTTATGATTGAGGGGAGTGAGAAAGAATCCGAGTCGAAGAAAGCCCCTTTGGGACCTCGGATGCTGGAACGGGGCTATTGGGCGAGCAAGAGATGGTACCGTGGATCGGAAGAGAGCTCCGATGTCCATTTTCTCTGGGCTGAATGCACAACCCCCGTGGAAAACGTGTGAGGTTGACGCACCGTCAATCACAGGAAAAGCACAAAATCGCACCATCCAATCTCGGCATCAGGTGTATCAAGAAGCAGGAAAGCCACGGGGAAAAGAGCCCTGATCAGTGTACTGGGTCTTTGGTGTGGCATTCGCTCTCTTGCTGCTGAGAGAAGTGATGGGCAGATCACCCAAAGCACGCCTTCCACTCCACCGGATCTCGACGCGAATGGTTCGCGTTCGAGGCGCGCCCGCGCGCGAGGGCAGAAAAAAGGGGTGGAGATTTTTATGCTCCGCCCGTCTGCTTGAGGGAGGGCGAGAGGACATTCGGTGTGCTAAGTATAGGTTGCACGAGTAGCTTATCCGAGCTCATGCATGCAGGTCTTTCATCGTATGCAAAAACCCTGTGGGCGAGAGCGGATCTCTCCTGCTGCTGCCGCTGCTGTTGCTGCCCGCTTCAGGCGTTCTCCCTTCATGTCGCACACCATCTGTCCAATCAAGGGGGCACCTCTTGCATATTGAAATGAGCTTGTAAGACAACTCTGCAGATCCAGCAGATCAGACAGACGGAGATTTGCGACCCAGTGGTCGATGTGTACTATTGACACTTCCGCCAGCCTCGACGGAATGGGAAAAGCTTTCCATGCTCGCTTCTGTATCTTTTGATTAAGCCGTCTTGCTACCTGCATGCGAGATGAAAAGAGATCAGGCTGTGATCACTTTTAAAACTTTCTTTTCCCCCTTCGCTTGCAAAATGTCCACACTGCCAATCAAGACACACCAAGATGACCTGTCTCGACTGGTGCATGGTCCTCTTGCACGGGGCAAAGAAAAGACCAAGACTTGACCTACTCAGCCTCGCTTTCGGGAAACAGGGCCCAAGGCAGTCAAATCTCTGAATGACGGTCCACGTCATAGGCATGAGTCCACCAGTCGGGCCCCAGTCGCCGGCAAGTCCAGTTCTCTGTCTGTGCCGCACGCGGGAAGTATGACGACATGGCAACAGTCTCTAAAATTGATTTGTGTGCTTCCTTTGTTGGTGTGCCATGTGTCACGGTGAGCATTCCTCGCGGTTTATGATTAGATTAGCAGCCACCCCGTTCACCGTCCACAGCCCCTGGGCCTTTAGCGAAACGGCCCAACAGAATGGCACGCCGGGATGAGAGAAAAAGGAGAAAAGAAGAGGGGCAGGAGGAGAAGGAGCAGATTGAGACTCTGGTTGGAAAAAGTAAGGTTCGGGCCGACAATGCTCGGCAGGAGAGACCAGGACGTGGATTCGTTCTTTGACAGGCTGTCATGGGTTCTGACCGAGCACAGAGAATGGCCATGTGTACGTCACATATGCGAGTGACAGGCGGGATATTGCATGTCGTCGTCTGGACAAGGACGGTCGATGTTCTCCAGGGAGCAGCGGAGAACGAGAGGCGTCAATTGCAGGGCTCACATAGAAGGAGTAACATGGTGAGTGTGGATGGACGGTCGGATGCTTGGCAACGACAAGAATTATGTGTGAAGGAGCCCTTTGTCTTGAACAAATCTGGGGATGGGCTTTCTAGCCGCCACCACAAGCCTCATCGCTGCTAACGCTATTCCAAGCTCCGATTCGCTAAGCTCTCGGAAGCTTCTCCCGCGGGCTTTTCCGTCTGAGCCCTTTAGGCCACTGAGGGATGGGGCTTCTGCCACGAGATTGTGTCGACCCTCACCAAACAAGGGGGGCCCACCTCTGCATGTGAACCTTGATACGGGAGCATTTCTCCCCGGGCAGGGCAACACTGCTCTACCACTGCTGGCGGGGGACAAAGGGGGGGGGGGGGG
>RHDT01000278.1:0-140007 GCA_004000165.1 Taphrina sp. SM11 | reverse complement strand
CCCTAACCCTAACCCTAACCCTAACCCTAACCCTAACCCTAACCCTAACCCTAACCCTAACCCTAACCCTAACCCTAACCCTAACCCTACCCCAAAAAGTTAATAAAACAAACAAACAAACAACAACAGCGATTCGTCGTCACCTGCCAGCCACTCGTCCTCAGCCGTGATCCAGTCACAATCCTAAGCTTCATCCTACTACTAATTCCCATACAACACTCTCCACTAACAGTTTCAAACTCTCCTATAATCTGTCCAACTACTTTAATCTTGCATTGTACAATCCTAGAACTACCCAACAAGGGCTTCCTAATAACGCGAGAGACTCCACCTACTTCAAAAACAGGACCATACAACACAAAGGTAGGCATTATGCATCAGACACTTCACTGTCCAGCCTCGAGCTATCACTAGCTTAGACTTGCACTTTACCCACACTTTATCTGAAGCAAAGAACCAACCCAATTCATACTCAAATGTGCAATCTTTCCTCTTAGTAGTCAAACACGCAGTACTCATGTTACAGCTAAGATGCGCAATGTTCGTGCCACGGATCAGATGTTTCCTGCTACCTTCTGAGCATTGGCTTATACATACATTTACCACAAACACATAACCTATCTAAGAGAAAACAACCCGTTTTTGCATATACTTCGCAGCGACCAACACTGCCTTCGACACAATATTCCCATCTAAATTCGTCTCTTGTCCGCACCACGAAAGAAACGATGTTACGTTCACTAAATCGCCTTCCGGTACATCGATACCATGCAAGAAACTGCTTTTCTTGTTTACCTCGTGTTGAGAGTAAAGACTCCATACCATCGGAAGCAGCATATCTTTGTACTTACATCTGAAGGACCTGTTACCTCGGTTACAACAGACATATTGTGGCATGAAGCATGTGAAGCATGAAGTGATGCCCTGGAACAGTTTCTTGGGTGCATTCATCTTGTCTTTCAAGAAGTGACCCTTTCGTCCACAGTTCTCAAACTTGTGGTTATATTGCTGTGGCCCATTGGTGTCCACGGCCAAGCATATGGGACAAATACCTCCGAGCTTCTGTATGTTGTCTTCGAAGCTGACTGCCAAAGTACTTTGTGCATGAACTTCTCGTTTATAAATCTCGGGACCATTCGCAAATTCGTTATCAGAAAGTTCAGAAAATTCGCCATAGTCAGTGCTTACAGAGTTTGCTCTCGTATGGAGGATATCCCAGTAGAGCGTATGATCTTGCTCGTCAGGATCAGTGGCTCTGAAGCATCCACGTATGAGGCATTGACTACACACGGGATCCTTTTTGCAATACTGCATACCCTCGATCCCATCCTGAAATCTGCTTAGTGTCGCCAGGAGACATCGACTTCCCAAACAATATAGTCGCATAGCCTTTTTTGCAACACTGTCGCTCGTAGTATCCGGAGGTAAGGCCTGCTCCCAATTCGCTCTGACTGACAATATGCTGACACTCCCGCGACCATCACGTCCGAGGCGGCCAGTCTCTTGAATAAAGTCCATCATGGATCGTGGTGGTGCTACGTGAAAACAAAATCGAATGGAAGGATAATCAATGCCGGCGCCAAATGCTGATGTAGCCGCCATGACTTTCGAGCTTGAGCTTTCACCCATGATCCATCTTGCATGACTTGCTTGCTTGTCTTCGTGCTTTGAATGATAAATTTCGCAGTTCATCATCCGCTGTATTTCGACAACATCTGCTACAGTTGGTGCAAATATCAAAGCTCGGTCTACTAGTGTCGATGACATATTGCGTAGGCAAGGTTGAAACCATTCGATTTGCTGAGGGAGAACTTGACGAGCACTGAACTCCCTGATCTCATAGAGCATATCAGTTCGCGTAGTTGCACCCCGAATGACCACCGGACTTTCGAGCCACATTGCTTCGAAGAATTCACGTTCCATTGAGACAGGCAGAGTCGCTGTAAGATAGACGTATTGAGTTTTGAACTTACGCAACTCTGTGAGGTGCATCATTTTCCTGCGGTAGTGTTGCGTGGTGATGACCATATGACACTCGTCAAATACAATGCGGTCGAGCTGATTATTGACAGCTAGCGAAGTGAGGTGTTGCAAGAAATCACTCGACACAGCTTCTTCCACCGAGACAAAGAGTAGATTGACGAAACGCTTCTTTTCCGAGCCAGGCTGCCATACGGCACAGCATATTCCGAGATTCGTTGCCTTTCGGAAGTGCTCCTGCTTCAATGCTTCCAAAGGAACGATCACGACAGTCGTCTCGCTCAACGGCAGATTAGACGGCAACAGAAAGGCGAGACTCTTCCCGGCACTAGTTGCTAGCACTCCAAGTATTTCATTGTTGCCGGTGAAAATGGCAGATAACAGCCGTTCTTGGTCCGGGGATTTGTAACATGCAGGTAGAGATTCCGGAAAGAAACGATTCAGTGCATTCTGGATATCCGGCTGTCTTATTCTGCAAAGTCGTTCATTAAGTGACAGGCCAATCTTCCTCCTTTTCTTAGGTCTGTCTTCCGAGGTATTGCTACTCGGCATATTCGAGGAACGCAATAATTCAGGCTCTAGACAAAACCGATGCCAGTGTTCAGACGCTAGCCAGTAAGCGTCAATGCCTGCAGAGGTCAATCCTAGTCCGAAGTTTACATTGTTCCCGTAAGATAAATTGGCAGTCGCAGTAGTATGGCCCGCTTGGAAATGAGCTGCATCCAGCAATAAGTCAGTCTCAGGTAGCAAGCCTTCCATGTCAAACTCTGCTCTTTTGTCCTTTGGTGGGTATTGTAAAATGATACCAGCACAGATTTGCCGCCATGCCTGAACATTGATGCTGTAACCGAGTTTCTGACGACTGGAATCTACGAGAATTTTACTCATCTTCTCACTTGGCCATGGCTCGGAATCAACAGAGAATAAGAACGGACTGATGACTGCGGGTATCATGGTTGATGCAGATAGGTATTCTCGCATAGGCAGAACAAGCGCCAGATATGAGAGCAGAATACGTTGCACAATTTTAAGCGGAAACCTCACTGGATATCGACTTCTATGCATCCTCGTCCGTGATTTGTGATACGGAATGGTGAAAGAAAGCTGACTCAATAGGATTGTCAAGTCACGAGGTCGTTTGGTTGTATTCTTCCATATGATTGTAAGCAATTCTGTTGCACGAGCTGGTTGACCTGAGCCTTTGTGTAACACTACGAGTAGTTCCTTCAGAAATCTTTGTGAAGCTATTTCATAGCGTTTGGCAAACTCTGCCCTGACTTTGCATCCGTCCCATATCTCACATTTGAGTCGTACATTCTTCGCAGCTCCATCCACTACGAATCGCTCATGGCCTACGAGGAGGGGTCTATTGCGAGGATTGTCCAACAAACTGAAATCAACACGATCTTCATCATTGTTATCGAAGAACTCGGACACATCATAGACTGGAACATCAGGCAGCTCTAAACCACAGCCATCGGCAAGGCAATGATAACCTTGCAAGATCTGAAGACCATCGATGGGTGGGCCGTAATTTTCGGGCACAAAGTGTTCAGAAGGCAGATTATGCTGGCTAACCCATTCGCAGATAGATCGCTTGGCTGTGCCTTTGATGCGATGCGCTTGTAGAAAATGACTTCGATATTGGTCCACTGAACAACAAAGCTTGTGCTCGATGCATAATAGGAGATTGAGCTCGGGTAGAATACGAAAAATACGGTCTCGTACTGCGTCGACTGACGACATTCCTAGCTCATGGCTTCATCATCAGAGTTCAGAAACAGGAGGGGGTGACACACTTCCAAGAGCGCAGGAGCTGAGTGCATACAATGGGTAAAAGCGCCAGCTGGAGGCCCGGCATGATGGCCAGTAAGCTGAAGGCAGATGATACATTTGCTTCCGCACTCGTGGCGTATTGTTCTCTCACTAATAAGGATTTCAAAAACGTCCTTTATAGTGGGAAAGTCAATCAAAAAAACCAGACTCTATTGCTAGATTATGCTGGTTGACCCATTCGCAAATGGATCGTTTGGCTGCGCCTTTGATGTGATGCGAAAGTAGGAGATGACTCTGGTACTGGTCCACCGAACAACAAAGTTTGCGTTCGATACACAAAAGAAGATTCAATTCTGGTAGAAGGCGAAATACATGGTCTCGTACTGCCTCGACTGACGACATTCTCAGCTCATGGCTTCACCATAGATAAGGACAAAGAGCGGGGGCAGATTCTCAAGAGCGTGAAAGCTAAGTGTATGCTACGGGCAAAAGCACAGCGGGAAGGGCTGGCAGATTTCGGTGTGCAAGAAATCGAGACCGCTACTTTTTTGCTCATGGCGTTTTATGGCGTTTTGTGCTCTCACTGTTAACGATGTTTAAAACGTCCTTCATAGTGGGTAATCGACTCGGCTAAATGGCACTCTATTACTAGATTTGGAGGACCTGAGCCAGACAGCGAATCGCCCAGAACAAGACTTTGAAGACTGAGGACTTTAAAAGTCTTGTGAAGGAAGCTTGGGTCAGTACGGATCCTGCCCATCGGAGGTCATTGGTGGAGAGCATGCCTAGAAGGATAGAAGCAGTGATTAGTGCGAAAGGTGGTCATACAAAATATTAAGTTTTTTCGCTCCCGTAACAATTCACCCCGCATTATTGTATGGCTAGATATTGCCCCAACTCCGGTGCCATCTTATGTGAAATGCAATTACGAATCCAAAGGACGATCTCATCTATAGGCGACCCATTCCAAAACGTCCGTGCTTGCTCATGATGTTGAACTTCGTTTGCGAAGCATACACTGTTGAAAGTAGCTTACAGATAACAAGCCTAAATGTAATGAACATAACCCATCAGACATCATTCATACACTACCTTCGGTACCAATCGCAGCCGGCACCCCTGTGGAACTTGACGGAACTGGAAAGGGACAGCCCATCAGGCTTCGTTCCAAATCAACCGAAGCAGAAAAGAACGAAAGAAAGAAAGAAAGAAGAGACCGTGGACTTTGCCTCTATTGCGGAGACAACGGACACAATGCTGCTGAATGTCCAAAGAAATCCTTCAAGAATCACAACGTCTCTTCAGCCGAAATGATGCCCAATGCATTCAGTATGGTAGACCCGGATTTTCTTTCACCAGACCCAGTAAGAAGAGGTGCCGATCTTGGTCAATCATTAACGTCAGCCTCGCTCGTCACTATTCAAAATACCTTGCGCGTACCGCGCCACAACATTTCGTCTGCTTCTTTCTCGCCAACGTCCACTGTCCTGCCCATGCAAGCTCGTCACATGCTTATCAAACTTATTATAACAGCCCCATCCGGACTTATTGCTACGAAAGCAATGGTCCATTCTGGTGCCACCTCCAATTTCATCAGTAACAATTTCGTGGACAAACGCAAGATCTCATCGCTGGGGAAGGTTGTACCAGAGCCTCTCACCGTCATCGATGGTCCGTCCATCTCCGGAGGAGCAATCCGTTTTCACACCTCATTACTCGAAGTCTTCGTCAAAAGGACTTGTCATAAAGAAAAATTCATCTTCAACATGATCCCACTTCCGCACTACTCTGTAATTCTCGGCAACCCTTGGCTCAAGAAGCACAACCCAACCATTGATTGGGCTCTTCCCAATACAATAGTGCGGGGTGAATTGTTATACAGCAGCCACTTTTTCAAGCCATTGCAAAAATATGGTGTCACTTTTTTCTCCTAGCCGAGCTCAAAACAAGCATGTTGGAGAATGATCACTCTCCACTTTGCGGCTCCACTTTGCGGAGCTCACACCAACCCAGCGCCCTAGTTGCGCCCTAGTGTGAACCAGCACACTAGAGCACATACAGTAACTGCAGACTGGCTTAGCTAGTAGTCTGGATAGAGATAATAGATATCACAGATAGAGGTGAATATTATACTGCAACAAAGCAGAGTCTTCTGCAAACGACCTGCATGAAATAGCGCGACGCGACGTGCAGGCAGGGCTGATTCACAGTTTTGCATAATGAGCAAAAATGATCAGTATTTGGTGTGCCCACCTTCCGCACTTATTACTGCTTCTATCCTTCTAGGCATGCTCTCTACCAATGACTTCAAATGAGAGGCAACAATGTCTTTTCAATCAGGTTCATATAGCCGTCTGAGGTGATGGAGCCTGCAGGGAAGTATTCCAATGGTCCGAGAGTGTCGCCATAGAAGCGTCCCCAGACCATGACGCTTTTCTTATGTTCCCTGAAGGCTGGGACAAGATTTTCATGATCATACTTGCTACCAGGGCTACGAAGCACGTATCGCCGTCTAGCAAGCTTTCCCAGACAGATCGGAGACTCGTCAGACCATATGATCTTCTTCCAGTC
The DNA here is from genome assembly GCA_004000165.1 of Taphrina sp. SM11. Lineage (NCBI taxonomy): Eukaryota > Fungi > Ascomycota > Taphrinomycetes > Taphrinales > Taphrinaceae > Taphrina > Taphrina sp. SM11. The sequence goes on along the minus strand of RHDT01000278.1, from coordinate 133,680 downwards.
ATCAAAAGTCCAGTTTCGATGTTGCATAGCCCAAGCAAGTCTTGCCTTCATATGTCCTGCATTCAGAAAAGGCTTACTGATTGCGACTCTTTTTCTAACATCCTCTAGCTTGAACAACTTCTGCAGACGGTGCTGAGAAATTTGCAAGTAGTCGCAGATAACACTGTTGCTTGCCCACCTCATGTTGTGGATCATCTGTCATTGATGCGCCGTTTGGATCAGGTCATCGTACTCTTCACTCTCAGGTCGTCTCCTTGGACTTTCGACCGGACCTGCCACATCCACCTGAAGATGTCTGGAGACAGTTGCTTGACTGATACAGAGCGCATTGGCTATGGATGCTTGTGGGAGACCTTGTTTAGCCAGCTCGAGGATGGTAAGGTGCTGAGATGGTTTGATGCGTCGGTAGCATGGATTCGGCAATTTCGCCATTTTTGTAAAGACAAAGATAGAAGAGCGGGAACATGGCTTATATGTTCGAGAGTCATCACGAATACGCAAGATGACTGGGCGAATGTCTGCAGAAATTCTGCAGATGACTTCAACTGTTTTGATGGTGCAGCAGAAGAATTACAACAATTGTAAAATAGTGGTTGTCAAATTTCAACCCCGTGAAATTCGCTGGCGTGAATCAACCCTGTATCTGTGATGAATCTTGAATATATAAGGCATGGTCTTGCACTTCTATCACGGTTTCCCCAAATGCAACAAAAATGTCAACTTCGAAATTCCAGCACGTCAAGCCCGCCCAACACCACACCATCCTGATAATGCGCAAGGTGGTCTTACGAAGTATTGAATTCTTTCGCTCCCGTAACAGTTCACCCCGCACTATTGTAAGGATTTCAAAAACGTCCTTAACAGTGGGAAAGTCAATAAAAAGGTGCTGACTCTGGTGTCAGAGCGGGGACAAGGCTTACATCTTCGAGATTCATCACGGATGTGCAGAATGACTGGGCGAATGTTTGCAGAAATTTTGCAGATATCTTCAACTGCTTTGATGGTGCAGCAGAAGAATTACAACAATTGAAAAGTGGTAGTCGTCAAAATCTAGCCCGGTGAAATCGTTGGCTTGACTCAATCCTGTAAACCTGTGCGAACAGACGTTGTTGCCTCTCGTTGAAGAAGAAGATGAGCTGATCGAAGAAGATCTTCTTGGCAGCTGCAGCTTGACGATGCAGCGGGACAACACATCGAGACCTACCAGCCGCGAGACCGCTCTGATCAAGCTGTAGAACGGCAATAGACCGATATTCTGAGCGGCAAACGCGCTTGACTTGAATCACATCGAACGCGTGTGGCAACTGCTGAAACAACTCAGCTAGAGGGACTGGGCTAGACAACGAACGAAACGAATTGACTAGGATCCTGACGACTGAGGACTTTGAAGGCTTCTGCAAGAAGCTTGCGTCAGTACGGATCACGCACGTTTGAGCTCGTTGTTGGGGAGCATGCCTAGAATGATAGAGACAGTAATTAGTGCAAAAGGTGGTCATGCGAAATATCGAGTTTTGCGGTTCGCGGAACTATTCAAATGGCACTTCTGTATTTGCTCTTTGCACGTGGCATTCTGCTCTCTCACTTTGAACGATTTCAAAATCGTCCTTCATAGTGAGGAAATTATTAAGGAACACATCACTCTAGTATTATTACTCTAGGCCAGACAACGAAAAGTCTTAAACAAGATTCTGACGACTCAGGACTTTGAAACTCTTGTGAAGCAGGCTTGGGTCAGTATGGATCCGGCTCATCTGATGTCGTTAGCAAAGAGCATGCCTACTGTAGGAGGATAGAAGCAGCAATTAGTGCCAAAATTGCTTATACGAGACATTGTATTGAACTTGGTCGTTCCCGTGATCATTGAAACGGCTTTAGTGTAATCCATTCTTAGATTCTTTTCTTCTTAATTACAGTACTGTACATGGAGTTCTTGCGCACGACGACATCTGCAAAATCAGCGTATTCTGAGCTCGAATTCAATATACAGTGCTCTAAGACAAGATCTTTGTGGGCGACAATGCGATCAGACTTCAAGGCTTAGAGTAGCGGAAGTGCCAACACCTGTGCAATTGCAGACCAATTCTAAAATAAACCTAAAAGCAGATGCACGCAACGCTAAGACTCTGACCGGACAAATTCTAATGATACAAATGAGAGGCCCCCGAAGAACATGCCTCGATTATGGATCGCTTTCTGATCCTGCAGCAGAAGCAGAGCACCAGTAGCGATGACCGGTCCAGGCTTTGCTTTGGCAAGCCTTGGAGCAGTACTTAGTTCGCCGACATCGCCGGCACTTGGCGAATTCTCGATTCTGAGATTCCCATTTACCGCATTCGGAATACGCACATTGCCTGATACCCCCATGATCATGTCTACGGCAAGAATTCCGCATAATCACTCCTGCCCAGTATGTCGACTCCTGCGCATGTATTCGCATTGTAAATTTTTCCACTAGTTGGAAGATATTGATCGGCATCCGTAATGTGTCACTCAAATCTTCATCCATTTGCTCGAATATGCCATGTGTGTTGGATTTGAAGTGCAACTCGAACTGTTTGAGATTTTGTCGTAGACGTGGGATATCATGTGTCTTACTGAATTCCTGTCGAAGGTGCGGATACTTAGAGAGATATGCTAATAACTTTAAACACAGGACCACATCTTGGTCCCAAGTCGTGGGGGTTCTGTAGGGACTTCGTAAGTTGTGATTATAGACTGGTCTAGCAGAACCTTCGATTGCTGGTGCGGCTAGCTGAAAATCGTTGGACATATTCTCATGCGACGAATCGATTCGCGAATTTTCCGGGACTGAACGTTCGAGGTTCTCTGATCTTACTGGGGTTGCAATTGAAGATCCAACTGACCTAGACATACGACTAGCCACATGTGCTTGCTCTGTAGATTCACCGGGTGTAGTATACGGTGCCCCAGGCGGTACCGAACTATCAGGAGTCTGTCGTAATGGATGATCAGTACTGAACGTGTTCACGCGATATTCTGCAGCGCTATGCCGCTGCTCTGACGCTTCATCGTCATATCCTAAAGAAGAGGCTGAAGTTCCAGTATGAATAAGGTGCGACCGTTCTAGATGTAGTGGATCCGCAACATTCGAAGAAGGATTGTCGAGCAATGAATGACGAGCGAATTCGGATTCCAGTGGCGAAAATGAAGTACTGAGAGGTGTTGCAACCATGTCAATGATAGCATTGGGTCTGTTGAGCATATTGAATGTGGTTGAGACTGCAGTCAACGTTAGTGCAGCACTTGGCAACAATGTGGTCGCATGAGTAGGCTGATGTGGCAGATTTCGGGAGATTGAACTCGGGCAATGATTGTTGATAATGTGCTGAAGAGCGTTACATAGAACAGTGACGATAACTGGGACAATGCCAGCTTCAATTACACGATTTCGAACCATTTCTGACCCTCGTACGCCAATATTGACTATACAAAGCAGCGCTTGTTGCCATTTGCACAACTGAAATCTTTCTGGTAAGCGCCTGAGTTTTCCTTCCCGTAGAACTCTTATAATCTGCTCCAAACCACCGTCGCAGACTAAGGATTCGCGCACTTTGGGACTTGTTTGACATAGGTTCGCAAGATGTGATAATGAGCTATACAACGCATAATTGGACCTTGTATCGAGCGCGCGCCTGTCGTACCAATTTGGAGTTATGCTGATAACAGCTTTATTACTTGTGGGTATACAAAACTCTGAGTCTCTCATTAAGCAGATGGGATGTTCTGGCTGGAGATCACTGTAGAATTCAGCTGTTGATGGCCCAGCGGCGATCCTCGTTTGCACAGCGCCTCCGTATGCGGACTTCAGACTATCAACGTGAATGGTGATGATTCCGAGTTGGCGATGATTGTCGCTCAATCAGGGAAAGTATAGCGATTGTCGATGGAGAAGCTCTTCCATTTAGGGCGCCATGCAATTATTCGCACAATATGGAAGTATTGCGCCAACCAGTATCGCGCAGTGCGCTAACCCTGATAGGGTCCGATAGCCTTACGAGTGACATCCTTTTCGCTCCGCATTCGGATCCACCGGCTTGCAATGTGCGGGCAATGACCGATTCGTACTGGTATGCTATCCTCAGCGTAGTTGGAATCTACTTTCTATGCCTAATATAGTGCAGTGATATGAGGCCGCAATAGCGAAGATCATCGTTGAGAGCATCATTTTGTTCCGAAGCGAGACAAGCAAGATATCAGAAGTAAATCATGCTTCACCAAACGGCTATACACTAATTTATGACATGAATGCATAATCCCTTGCATAAATGCATTGATAACAGTCTCTTGAGCAGAGGAAGCCCAGGTTTTGTCTCTGCCCACATTGATAATACTGCACCATAGTAAATCTTGAAAGCAAAGCTATCCTTGAAGTAAGCACCTCCTCATAGAGGACTTCAGGTGTCCCTGATTGAAGAACAGCGACCACTCGATGTGTTAAGCATTTCAACATATTGTTTCATGACCAATTCCATCAGTGCAATATATATATACATATACATATCTGAAAATTGGTTTCAGGCTTAAGATCAAGTTAGGCTTCCTCGCGCTAAGTACTAAAGGCAAGAAGGAAACATTCCATGACAACTTATGTAGTCCGAAATCTATCTGATTATACTTGGGCTTTCTCAAAGTCGAACGATACCAAGCATACATGGGGTCATAAACATACAACCTCACATAGCGACCACACTCGCTTAGGACTCTAGCACACCGGACTCCAGCGGTTCGAGGTATATGTGTATCGCGAATTTTGCTGCTTGGCCATACTCGATGCAGACAGAACAGTGAGACTGATTATGCAAATTGATACAATTTTGGCCTCATCGTAGATTCAAGCTGGCTCCACCCTGCGAGTGTCAGTATCTGTTCCGCCAGGTTGGAGTCAGTATACGGAATCGATGGCGTCCATCTCCTCGGGCGATAGATAGAGATAGCGATAACATACTGGAAGACTATTGCGAGAATAGTGTGGTGCATCTACAGGCTTCTTGGTTGAGGCCAGTGGACCGTGCTGCTGAGCTTTTGCACGATACTTTTCGAAGGATGAGGGTAGCTCTGACGACGGTGCTTGCGGATGTGGCCTCGATTCTTGGGTGCTCGTTTCAGCTAATGAGTTTAGATATATGATCGCGAATGAAGCAGGCCTTACGGAAGTGTCGTTTCCCAATAAATTTGATCAGTGGTGTACGAGCATAAGCAGCTCTGAGAACGAGAGCTTGTCGCATCTGACAACAATGAGCTGTTATCACACCCAATTAACTATGGTATTAAGCACTCTGAATGGAAATTCTTCTGCCGTATTTCCCTTGCTGAGGGTTTTCCGGAAGTGTAGTTCGACTTTGGCAGTTGAATTGCAATTCGGTCGCGAAATTAACTTGTGAACTTTGCACCTCGGTAGTCTCTGCACAAACAAACAGGCATCTGTACAAAGCACTCTAGATTATAAGAATAATGCATTCTCATCGTTAATCATAATTAGTAATATTTGTGTCAGATTAGTGTCGGTGGCGACATCTGGTCAGTGACAACGATGAATTTTCGTTTTACTTATTCGTCAATGAAACAATGAGACCAGTGTGCTGCCTTGAATCCTGTTTCAATAGCTATTCTGAAGATACACACAAATAACTATCATTTTCTCTTCTTCATGATAGCTTACGGCTGAATTTTTGTCATAGACAAGATACTCGCGCTATGCTTATAAAAGGACAACCGTGACTATAGCGACTGCATCGATTGTATGAATCATTTATACAAGTAATGATACCAAGCTCGTCTTCGGCAGATCTAGAGCCATTCTGCTTTAAGAATCGTTCGTGTATACCATAAATTGTGTCAGCAGAAGTATTTGTAGTCAAGCTCTAAACATGGGCTTGCTAAGCTGAGAATCAGCCTCCCTAAAGTACTTGCAGGTTTGGCACTGCCCATAATTACAGCTGCTCTCCGCACAAGTTGGCTGCTTTTTTGACAGTTCTACCGAGCACCACCGATGCGCAGCACCGTCAGATGATCCTGTGTTTAGAACTTTTGTCTTACTTCTTCGAAACATAGAGCACTTCGCAATCCAGAACAACATAAAATGGAGCACATCTCTGTGCCCGACTAACATGCGCAAAGACGACAGCTACTCCGAAATCTGCTGTCAATAACCTTTGAACTCGGGTTTTCGACAGGAATCGCGCATTCGCAGCAGGTAACTGACGATACCAAACCATTGTAACTTTCGATAAGTACGTTTCCAATGCAGAACAATATAGACGTGCAGAGAGATCGCAGAATTCAGTCGGTACACTTCACCCAACCAGCGACTTGCGCAGGGCAAGACAATAACTCCTTCGGTATTCTTGATCGGCTACACAGTCGTTTGTCAGGTCGGAATGCTGGCAGTAGAGGTCTATCGGCAGGAAGTACCGAAGAAATTCAACTTGAAACGCCCTCAACACGGTGGGATACACTGTCCCACAATGTTATAGGACACCCGGAGCCTCTCGTTCAACATCACAAAGGACCATACCAGGTCAAAGTCGGCGAATATTCTCCCTTAGGGTACACGGAAGCGCAGCGAAGCAATGCGACCAAAAAGGGCGAAGCCGCCCCCACTGATCCTCGAAATAGTATCCCATTCTACAGTAGTTTTGCTGCCCGCAATGCCACATCGCAATCTTGGAAACAATTCCGCATGATCCTTGAGCTGCTTCGTAAATACATCCTCCAAATTACCGAATACCACGCAGACCCCGAAGGTCGATCTCTCCTGGTCTCATTGGAGTCTGACGAACCCCAGATTGAAAGAATGTCTCGCAAGCCATATGTGAACAATACTATCACATCTTCACGCTACACAATTTATAATTTCTTGCCAAGACAACTTGCTTTCCAATTTTCTAAGGTTGCCAACATCTACTTCCTATCTGTCTCGATTCTGCAGATGATACCTGGATGGTCGACCACTGGCACTTATACTACCATCGTCCCCTTGGCAGTCTTTATTTGTATTGCAATGGCTCGTGAAGGTTATGATGATATTAGGCGACACAGAATGGACCGGACAGAGAACAATCTACAAACAACAGTTATGAAGTATGATCATGGAACTTTAGGAGAAGTGACTGTTCCGTGGGCCCAATTGAAGGTTGGCGATATTATAAAACTGACCAAGGATGCTTGGGTTCCAGCAGATATAGTTTTGCTCCGCTCAAGTGCCGAAAACGGGGCTGCATATATTGAGACTGCAGCGCTCGACGGTGAAACGAACCTCAAGGTCAAGAGAGCCATACCATTCATTGCTCAACGTTGTAATGAAAGTGGTCTCGGAACATTGCATGCTATGATCCATTCGGAATCACCCAACCAGGATCTTTACAAGTACGAAGGAAAATGTTCCTGTGCAGGACAAGACTTTCCCCTGACAGCAGAGCAGATCATCTATAGGGGCTCCATTCTTCGTAATACAACCGATATACTTGCGGTTATCATCTTTACCGGGGAGGAGACCAAGATTCGCCTGAATGCCAGCAAAACTTTCCGAACGAAAAGGCCGACTATGCAAAGCAGAGTCAATCGGGTGGTCATCGCCATAGTACTGTTCGTTATCTGTCTGGCAATCTTCTGCACCTGTGGATACTACATCTGGCACGAAGACACAGAAGAAGCTTTGTGGTATCTTGCGGAAGCGAATTCCATATCTTTCATGCCCATCTTTGTTAGTTTCATCATATTGTTCAACACCATGGTCCCTTTGTCCCTATACGTATCGATGGAAATTGTAAAGTTAATACAGCAAATATTGTTGCAACAAGACATCGATTTGTACCACGAAGAGTCAAACACTCCGGCCGAAGCTCGGACATCGACCATAAATGAAGAGCTCGGTCAAATCAGCTATATTTTCACTGATAAGACAGGAACTCTCACCGACAATGAAATGGTCTTCCGGCGTATGTCGGTAGCTGGACATGCTTGGCTTCATGACCTGGATATTCAACGAGAAGCTGCGCAGGAGCGTCCTTTTCTATTGCACAGATCGAAACGGAAACAACGAGTCGCCAGGCATCGATCGGGCATGATTCGTCGCGAATCGTTGCCTATTGCAGGACAAAGACGATCCACAGGTCATGCATTTTCCCGTCCATCCTTTGGGCCTGTAAACCATCAGCCTTCGACCAAGAACGGACCTCAGGGAGGGGAGCCGCCTCTCTTGAGAACGGATTTGCATACCACGATGGACCTTTTGGCATATATCCAGGATCATCCCCATACCGTGTTCGCGAGACGAGCAAGGCTGTTTCTGCTCAGTATAGCTTTGTGCCACACAGCCATTCCTGAGTCCACTTCCAGCAATTCGTCTATGGAATATTCAGCAGCCTCTCCGGATGAACTAGCTCTCGTCACTGCTGCAAAAGAGCTAGGCTACATCATGACTGATCGTGACGCTCACACGGTAACGCTAAAAATTTCGACTCTGGGTCTGCCAGAAAACGCACAATCTGAGGTCTATAAAATACATGATATTATAGAGTTCTCAAGTGTTCGAAAACGAATGAGTGTCATTGTAGAGCTTCCCGATGGTCGCTTCTGCTTGATTTGCAAGGGTGCAGACACATTTTTGTTGGAGCGCATGCGCCTCAAAGAACTAGCCAAACGTAAATGGTTGGAAGTTGAGACTATCGTCAAGCATCGCAGATCCGTGGAAGCAGAGCAGATGATCGCCAGAAAGAGCTTTGCAAGACCTTCTGTATCACGTCTAAGCATGGGTGGAGCGTCACAACTTGACACTGTCCGCAATCTTGACGAATTTTTAAATTCTCGAAGGGAATCTCGGCAGTACTACGATATGCAAGAAGATTATCCCCAAAAGCATGCTCATCACCTTCGACACTCTATCGCTATCGGCGAGTCCACTCTGCCGCTAGCAAGAGGTCGTGATGCACTGATCAATGATCACCTCGCAGGCAATGATGCTGCTATATTTGAGCAGACCTTTAACCACCTGCACTCCTTCGCTTGCGAAGGATTGCGCGTTCTGCTGTATGGTCATCGATACTTATCTGCGGAGGAGTATCATTCCTGGAAGAAAGTGTATGACGAAGCTTGTACTGGTTTTGTCGACAGACAGCGAAAAGTGGAACAAGCAGGTGAACTCCTTGAAACTCAGCTCGAGTTGACCGGGGCGACAGCCATAGAGGACAAATTGCAAGACGGAGTTGTGCCCGCGATCGACAAACTCTGCCGTGCTGGTATCAAGCTATGGATGTTAACGGGTGACAAGAGAGAGACTGCAATAAATATTGGACATAGTGCAGGCTTGATCAAGGACTACTCAACAGTCATACAGCTTGATCACAATGATCCAAACATGGCTGGCTATATGGCAGAGAAGTTGTTAGAACTGGTCGACGCAGTGGTAGCACATTCGGTTGTGGTTATAGATGGCGCGAGTCTTGCGACCATCGAGGATGATATAAATCTACTAGCTCTTTTTACCGATTTGGCGGTCGTGGTAGACACTGTTATTTGCTGTCGTGCGTCGCCAGCACAGAAAGCATTTTTGGTCGGCCAGGTTCGAAACAAAATTGCCACTTCTATCACATTGGCCATTGGCGATGGTGCCAATGACATAGCGATGATCAAGGAGGCCCATGTAGGAATTGGTATAACTGGCAAAGAAGGCTTACAAGCTGCGAGATCCAGCGATTACAGTATTGCTCAATTCAGATTTCTCGTCAAACTCCTGCTAGTCCATGGTAGATGGAATTACATAAGGTAAAAAAGAGGATTTTCCTATAAATGGTACTGACCGATCAGGATCTCAAAGTACATACTGGGAACGTTCTATAAGGAGATGCTTCTATTCCTAACGCAAGCGATTTATCAGCGATTTGCAGGATACACGGGCACCAGCCTGCATGAGAGTTGGTCATTGTCCCTTTTCAACACCTTATTTTCGTCCCTTGCGGTCATCTGTTTAGGCTCATTCGAGAAAGATCTCACAGCACCAACCTTATTAGCGGTGCCGGAACTCTACGCGACAAGTCGTCAAGGACTGATGTTCACAATTCATATATTCTTGTATTGGATGACACTTGCAGCTTCTCAAGCCGTGGCTACATTCTATCTCGCGTATTATGCTTTTGCCACGTGGGCAACGCCGGATCTTTTTCCTTTTGGTGAGATGATTTTCACTACTGTTGTGATCGTCATCAACGTCAAACTCATATTCTTGGAAATGCATACCTGGTCTATACTGAATTATACATTCTTCGCTATTTCCTTCGTAGGGTGGTGGCTTTGGAGTCTACTTCAAGCAGCCATCTATAGCTCGGCTAAGATTTATTTTGTCAAGGATGCACTCACTATGGGCTTTGGCAGACAATTAGGGTGGTGGGCTGCATTGATTCTTGTCATATCAACTGTCCTCTTGATGGACGTAGCATGTCAGGCTGTTAAAACCGCGATTTGGCCGATGGAAGAGGACATCTTTCGAGAACTACAAACAGATAAAGCGCTCAAAGCACGTCTTGAAGAGGAGGCTGCGCTAGAACTACAGACTGGCTGGATCGACGATCTCATCAGAAATCGTGAGAGAAGTGGTATTGATGCTCCGCGAAACCGGAATGAACAGTCAGATGCAATTTCTGTGTCTCCCACGAAAGTGCAATACATAGTCTCTGATGAGCAGCTTGTCTGATATGCCAATTGTAAACCTTACACATGTAATTGCTACCAATTCGACTTAATAGATTAGATAGTGCTTCGGATTGAGAGGCCCAGTATAGAATTCTGACTTCCCGAGAATCGGTCGCTGAAATTGATTCAGCGTGTATGATTGGCTAATGCCTAGAAGTGCCGTGCAACGGTGGCCCGTTAGCCGCAACATAAGGTCAGTTATCCAGGCTGTGGTGGCTTCACCTGCATAAACAGGAGGAGGTGATGCACCTCCTACACACCGAGACCTTAATCTGGTCATATATTGCATACTCAATGCACCTTCTCAAGATATTCTCTCGTGGACTGTAAACGTGTTCAATCAGACGTCAAATTCCCTTGGTCTGAGAATAATTGTTCTCTACATATAAAAGGACTCAAACACTTGCGACACTGTGGTAATCAAGACTTGGTCCTCCGTCCTGCTCACTCAGCCTGTTCTCGAAAATCACTGGCGCCCCAATGGAGTACGAGGACAATGCAGCCACAGGTCTCTTCCCGGTATACGGAGTAAATACAGCAGGTATGTCAATGCCCCGTACGATTTTGTGGTCGCACACTGACTTTTTCGAGACGATTTCTCGGTTCTCTCCTTAGAGCAACTTAAGGTGTCGAACAATGACATCACATCGGCCAGCGCTACAAATAGAGATGATAACAACCAGACACAGATGTCTGATTCTTCGAATGAATCTTCACCAAGACCACAATTTACCAACAATCGTGCCCGGGCTGTCAGCTTGAACACGAGAGGTCTACACGGAAGGTCAACAGCCCATATAACTCAACAACAGATGAACAGGAAAAGACAGAGAGCGACACCAGAACAGCTGACAGTCCTAGAAGAAGCTTTCTCAATGAGCCCAAGTCCAAATGCCAAAGTCAGGGAACTTATCAGTTCGCAGATTAACATGACAGAAAGATCAGTTCAAATCTGGTTTCAGAACAGGTCAGTACTTTCAAAATTTGGACCTACGGATTTCATGGCATTCTAATCTGTTAGGCGTGCTAAAACAAAGTCACAACATAGAAAAGGTGGTTTTGATGATCTTGGATTCACTCAAGCACCCTATGGCTACCGACCAGGCATGCCTGTCAGATCTTTCAGCATAGATCAGAGTGTGTCCAATGAATATTCAGACACCTCCTTAGCACAGTCTCCAAGGATTCCGTCAAGCAATCAATTCGGTAAGTGCTGATTTACTCCTTGTGCTGTAGTCTAATTGTTGAAGCCATTACACGTCTGAATTGCCGCTCCTTGACGATAGGCTCTTGGCGACGAGTTGCGTGTACTTCATCTGATCTAATATGCTACTTCGGACATCATGAACCCACATTCACTTACTATATCGATAGCGGTCTTTCAGGATTTAAGATCGAATACCCGCTTTGCGCTATTTCTAGAATAGATCTTCGTTATGCCCAGAGTAATGGATTGAAGGAGATGGGAAGGGCCCTAATAACACTTTCTCAGGCACCGATCTTTTTCATGGAGGTCCCAGGTACTGGTGATTGGAAACAATGTATCGACTTCACCGAACACAAACAAGCCACCTCGCAGATGGAGCATGCTTTGGTAGGAGGGTATCAGCATCTGAAACAATCTCTAACAGAAATGGCAAGCTTTCACAAGGACACTATGAGCTTGATGACTTTCGAGGACATTGAAACAGTCGATATACTGGCACAGACTGCTAAGGACATTAAATTATACCATGAACACCTGGCCTCTCCAAGCTCCACTTTCAGTCCTGACCAAGACGACCCGCTTTCTCGTGTTCAGAGACAACTTCCTGCAAGCGCTTCAATGGCCGATGTCGCCATCAACAGAAATCGTATGATGCACAAACGAACACGCAGTCGCTCTGCACCAATTGCTATAGACTTTGCGAGCATTATGCATCAGCCGTTAAGCGCTGCTCCTGCAAGCTATCTGTATGAAGGTCAAAATTTCAGAATTGATTCGAGTCACAATTTCCAACAAACTCCTGGTTCTGGTGTTCCTCAAGGGCAAGATGAGTACACAAATTCAGTATTCGCTTCTGCGCCAGCGAACACGACAAACTTGAATTCCCATGGTTCGTGGTTTTCGCCGGTGTATTCTAGCACAGCTCTCCTGAACACCGAGCATTCTCAATTGGGCTCACCAATACATGCTAACTCAGCGCAATTCGAGGGCACTACGCAGTCCATTCATTCGGAAGCCTTCGAGAACGGATTCTCCGATCGAAATCCTACAAATGATGGTGGTTTGGGACTTGTGCACTTGCAAAATTTGACTCAATCTACACCCGAGCTTATAAGGCTTGACAGTGTTCCAGAGGCAGCAGTTTTGGATCGTACGTACGATGAGATCTCACATCAGCACCACATGACTGGTGTAAATTTGGATATGAGCCAGAATGTGTATGCAAACCTGTTACCAGAGTCTGCCAGAGGTTTAGGCCCACTTCTCCCGGAACGGTAATTCACCATCCGGAAAGACTTTCTTTGAAACCATCGGGCGCCGCGGGACGACGCTTCTGTTCATATTGATCTGGTTAGGCGGATTAGACGATCAGAAGCACGAAATTGCTTATGGTCGCAATCTTTCATAGAGCAGGTTCTCTAGTCTCGTCAAAACACCATGATCTTGAACGACTCCTTTTCTTAGCCAAATTGAATATGCGCCCATAAGGTTGGCCATGAGTACATCAGTGAAGAGGCGATCGCCTATGACCACGATCTGATCCGCTCGTTCAACCTTTGCTTCAGAATTGCGAAAATACTCCAAGATTTGTGTATGGCAGCCCGGCTTCTGCTTTCTGTAAGCCTTCTATAGCAGCACAACTTAGGCTGCCTACCATAACATTGTGTCGCATTACTTTGACGCCGAGATTCATCTCGAGCTGTGCGGCCTGTTGTAGTCAGTAAACCAACTGGTTTTTGATCAGAACATCACATGCCTCTTGACCATCACTATCCGTAACTGTGCCGCTCGAATTAGACACAATCAGGATGCGTTCGCCCGGAAATTGTCTCTTCAAATCTGCCCAGACAGCCTGTACATGTCAGTTCGACTACCTTGAAATGCCATGTTTGCCAACCTTGTACTGTGGCCACAAAATTAGAGTCCTGGGCTCAGCAATACAATTATCCTTATCTAAAACAAGTGCACGTATGTCAAGTCTTTCATGAGATGGTAGACTTTCTTGTAAAGCATGTCCGAGATCTTTTGGGAGTTGACCAAAATGATCAATAGTCAGGTTCGGAAGCAGACGTTTGGGACGGGCCAGGCAGGTCAACCCTAGAAAAATGGCTGGGAGGTTCATAGTCAAAAGCAAGTGTCAATGCTTTCAATTAGGTAGTACCAAGCAAGCAGCCATTATTCGCGGTATATTTACCAAGTGTGTAACGTAGGTCATACAGCTAGCAATACATGAATGCACCGTACATGGTTACAATTCATTTCATACTTTGTGACAGAGGCCGTGCGGCACGTGGTTGTTTCAGCAGTGCACTACCGGTAAAGGCTGGTACTTGCGGTCCTGAAGGCAATCCAGCGGAATTGTGTATTAGGCTCGCAATGCTCGTGCTTTGATCGTTTAACGAGACAAGGCCAAGAGATTGTCTTCCTATCGTGAACCCTCTCTTCGCAGCGACAGCGACAACGCCAGGAAGACTTGGCTAGGAAGCCAGTGTTCAAATTCCCAGCCGAAAACTTATACCATATCAATCTACGTGAGCCTGAACAAACCTGAACAACCTACAGAATTGCTTGGGCACAATTGACATAACTTCAAAAGTAAAATCACGTCATGTACTAGCTCACTTACTTGCAAAGCCCACCTACAGACACTTTTACATCTCTTGTCTTGTCATTAGAACACCGTGAAAAGTCATGCAACAGAGAAATATATCCTTTTGCTTCTGTGTGTTTGCCGGCCTCTTTTGTGGCACGAATTATGTACGCGTTCAATTCTCTTTGTACATTGTCTGATTGACTATACAGGTTTTCAGTTCATGGGGTCCACAAATGTCTCTGAAATGTCAATTAACAGCTTTGGCGATCAACATGGTCGGCATCAGTGGCAATCTCGGGGTGTATCTCATGAGTCCAATAGCCGGTTCCTTGGTGGATAGAACAGGTCAACGGCTTGCGCTGCTCCTGAGTGCTATCTTCTTATTTACAGGATATTTTGGTTTGCACCGTGCCTATGTCACAGAAGGTCACCATAGTGCCTCGAAGCTGTGTCTTTTTTCCTTCTTGACAGGGGTCGGTAGCTCTATGGGAAATTCCGCTATTCTCAATGCATGTGCTAGATCATTTCCTAAAAGTCGAGGCACAGCAACTGCCTTCCCTATCGCGGCCTATGGTCTGTCTGCGTTCATCTATTCTCGAATTGCCTACATATTCTTTCGCGGCAAAACTGGGGAGTTTCTCCTCGTCCTTGCCATTAGCTGCGGATCTTGTCTGGCCGTTGCAAGCTGTTTTGTAGGTGTCTACGATGCTGAGACACAAACTATTCCAGAAGCGAATAGACGCATAAGTAGTTCATCAGACGATGAGGCTTTCGAGACGGGTACGCTTCTGCATGCTGATCGCGAAGCTATGTCTCGTGATGAACTGTCAGACCATGAGATAGCTCTTGAGATCTCCGGCACCGAACTCTTTAGAAACAGGGACTTCCTGTTGATGATCAGTACTCTAGCACTTTGTACGTGTATCATTCGTCTACTTGTGGTCAAGCTAATTTCTTTAGTGAGCGGAAGTGGACTGATGTATATAAACAATCTTGGTAATATACTTACGGCACTGACGCGTGCTTTGGCTCTTCCCGATATCGAGTTCAAGTTCAAGCTAGAGCAATTTCAGGCGCTCAATGTTTCGCTACTCTCCGTTTGTAATTGCATCGGCAGGATATTCGCTGGTTTGATGTCTGACCATTTGCAAGCTCGATTTGCAACACAGAGAAGTGTCTTCTTGGTCTTTGCTGGCATTTTGTTCTCTATAGCTCTGTTCTCTGTCAGTCTGAATACTTCACCTCAGGCTACTGTGCTATATACATGTATTCTAGGTTTCGCATATGGCAACACGTTTGGCATAGCACCAGTGCTGTGCTCAGAACTCTTTGGTTTGCAAAACTTTAGCACGAACTGGGGTTACATGTCCATCGCACCTGGTATCTCTGGCAATGTCTTCAATCTACTTTATGGCCACGTATATGACAGACATTCCGACCCGATGACTCATGAATGTTCTACTGGGCTGCTCTGTTATCAGAGCGCAATCGTTTGGTCAACTACGAGTGCTGTCATTGCGACAGTTATAGCATTCACTCTTTATACCCAACATCGGAGGAACAAATCCGCATGAGCCGAAGAAAACCACGAACTATTAGAGATCTCTAGAATGAATGAACATCGCTTTTGTATCATATACACGTAGAGCACACTAATGAAATTCTTGGCCAATAAGCATCACTTCTGATTTGGTTTTGTACAACGTATATTCCTATATACATGTATACGTGTATGAAACGTGCGAAGAAGGATGCTCTTGCATCAACACCAACTAAAGACTGCCTCAGCTCCATGCACAGTTTCCAGCCTTTCGACGACAACCTGTCTCGTGCTTGCTTCTTCCTCGTGCATCAAGGCATAACCCAGATCGCCCAGATCGCTCTCTTCATCACCACCGAATCTGCTTGGCTTTACCCCAAGGCTCATGCCACGATTTCGTTGTTTGCCCTGAGGAGAACTTTCTGACTGGCTCGACTCCTGAAATCCAACATGTGAGGTCCCCGATGGTTGGGAATCGTACTGCTTCTTCCTGGCTAGGCTAATATCTGCAAAATCAGAGGAGCTACGTATTGCTTCATACCCTGGAAATCCTGTTTGTGGCAAGGAGCTAGGCAATCTACCACTTGATTCTAAGACCGTTCCAAGGTCGATTTCTTCGGTGTCACTTCTAGCTGCATGTTTCTTGGCCATGCGAGTGCTAGTAGTTTTGAACTTCTTCGTTGTTGCGGTAACAGGAACCTCCATTATATCAGTCCAAACGTGCAATCTAGGTCGCCTCGCTAATTCGAGCGGACCTTGATCGCCAGATCTCAGTGTTTCCATTACATTCCACGCCTGTCCCTTCAAGACGGCCATTTGCTTAGCAAACATTCTTTCTTGGAAATCGGCATCCTGCGCAAACAGTGCTTTCAGAGATGATGTTGTCGATCGCCACCAAGTTGGATCGGTCAGAAGAGGGAGAAAATGCTGCTTGGTCCTTGTTGAGAACGGTTGCCCTATGAGACTGGCTGGCAAGAAGAGCCAGCCAAACGGGAAACTGCGCCACTCATCAGGATGCTTCCACGGAAAAGCTAATGAGTTGTCGATTGCACCAAGGGACACGTTTTGATTTGTATCATGCTCGCGCGATGCCTGGCTGTGCGACATCGATGTGCTGCTCGGAGGCCTTGCAATTATGTCTGTCTGAAGGTGCGCACTTGATACCACAAGTTCAACTTTATCTGTCGTTGGATTTCCAGTGGAGGAAACCTTGAGCATCCAATTATCGAGCCCGCGATCGGTATTTCGCATGATATAGTCCAGTATAACAAGTTTCTCTAGCTCCTCTCGCATCTTCTGCATGAGATCTTCAGTCCAAAATTGGGACATTTGTCTATCAGAAGTCGTTATTTCACTTTGAAGTTCATCCAAGGCATCGCTACCGAGTTCAGATGTCCCAACGCAATGTGTCCAAGTACGCCTTTGACTCTCATGAGATCTCGTGGGAGCTACATCTGGCCATGGATGCTCTCGTAAAAACTCCGTTGCATCTTTGAATCCCTCCAGGAAGACTTGAAATGAGCCTTGCTTAGCAGGCAAACTTTTCCCCTTGGTCGTGAATGCGCGTCTGTCGAAATAATCATAATTGAAGGATGTAGATGCGAGCCAGATAACATCTGTTGGCGGAACGATATTCGTGCGGAGCTGCCGATCTAAAAGACAGGCTGCTGCTTCTGAGATATATGATAGATTTGGGATCAGGCAGGAGCGGCCGAAAAAGCAGGGAAATAAATTACGATGAAGCCATTTTGTCCATTTCGGGTTCAGTTGTCCGTATGGTTCTTCATTTTTAGGCTTGAAAATACCAACAATCTTGTGTTGCTTATTCAATGCGAAATAAGAGCCAGATGAACCCTTCGTGACCAATCGAGGCTGGATGCCAGCAGAGATGGCTTCTCGAACAGATTCAACAGCTGCTTTATATTGTTCAACCGATAAACCCTTGGAGCTTCCGGTGCTCTCAATCGTATTGTCGACGTGGAACGTTGGGGTGAATACAGAGCTGTGTATCTCAGCAGAAAATCTGTCGAAATCTTTGGCATCTGTAGGTGTTTTCGATTTGATTTTTTGGAACCATTCCTGTAGACGAGCATTTATCTGCTTCAAGTCGACAATATTCTCCAAGCCGGTGGCATCGTCTTGACTAGTTCCTTGATCATCATCACCAAATTGTCCAAGTCTCGTATACTGTTGCTGAACCATGATGCAAAGAAGAGTTGGAACAACACCAAAGCTCAACCGTTGTCTTATAAGTCGATGTGATGCGAGTACTCGGCTCGTGGTAGACTAGGCTGTTCAATCACGAGTAGCCTGATTTAAGTAATTTTCGACCGAAGTGTTGCAGATACGACCGAGCTCGCGATCAGGCTTCCTTTATTGTAGAATGCACTCAATTCTATCCCTCAGATCGACATGATCACGGTCGCGAGTGTTTGCTATCCCTGATGGGGTCGAGGTGACAGCCTCGGCAGTGGCAAGCAAGACTGGCAGCCACGAAGGATGTCTTTGTGATGCCCGAGTTTATACCCAGATAGTCTGCACAAAGGATCGTATATGCCGAAATATTGCTCGCCTATCCAAGGAAATTGCTGAACAGAAGAACCTTCGTCACTACTGTGTCACGATACGCAGGACAGAAGTCTGCCTGCACTTCGGCAAGTCATGGAGCGTAGTAGGCTTTGAGCAACAAAAGACGAGTATCAGCCACACCCGGGCTCGTTGCTCATTGCGTGACTGATCGCCCCTTGAGCCGATTCGATGCCTCTGAGCAGTGCTGGAAGATCAAGGCAAGAAGTGGAGGTGCAACATTTCGTGCCGTAAGCTGCTTCAGGAATACGAGAGCGTGTTTTGGAATGGGTGTCAATGTCGATTGCCCTTGCACTTAGCCCGTATGAGATATTACAAGCACATCTTTAATTGTGTCTAAAGATATCGATACTGTTCTAGCGAATCCTCTCAGTGCTTGTGTTGGCTTGCTGGCGCGTGGTTGTAGCAAAGTCGTCAGTGCTGCGAGTTACAGCTGAGCATTCTGCGCATCACCACTAGGGGCCATACATCAAGAGCGTGGTGGCGTGCGCTTGTATTATTCTTTCTAGAACGGTCTGTCTCAGACTGTATCAAGACCGCGGGCAGCACGTCGAACCTCCTTGATATATGTTTGCTACGCCATCTGCCGGGAACAATGCGAGCTGTCAGAATTGTGATACGACGACCACGCCATTATGGAGACGATCAGAAGAAGGCACAAACCTCTGCAATGCATGCGGTCTTTTTCTGAAATTGCACGGTCGCCCAAGACCCATAGCTCTGAAAAGTAACATAATCAGATCGCGCAACAGGATCAAGACACCCCAGGCAAGTGCGAAACGAAAGACTCCATATGATGCTCCTGCCACTCCCGGAGAGATTGCACGACAGCAGCAGCAACAACAATCTCAACAGCAATTATCGCCATATGAACCCCACCCACGGTCACTCCTAGCACAGGCTTCGAGTGATGACAACCATGCGCAATTCACAGAAAATGTCTTTGACCCTCAACTTTCGAATCATTCCAGCAATCAATTACCTTCCACATCGGGCTCTTGGGTGGATAGCACGATCACTCAGACTGTGAGCGGCGATGCACAAGTCGCCAAGCCTAACGGCGATCAAGAGCAAGATCTAGAAAGTGTCAATAGCGCCTTACGTGCCCGGGTAAACGAATTGGAAATCATCAACGATCTGTTCCGCAGCAGAATCACCGAATTGGAAGCTAAACAATCGGACTGCAATAATGAGGCCGTTCTCAATGAGAAAATCCAAGCCCTACAGGCGGAGCTAGAAGAGCTGAAACAACAATCGGCCCGTACTGATGCCATATACGAGGGCTGAGTCCTCTTTGCATGTCATTCAACCGTGCGATGGACCATATGTGTTTGATGTCGTGTTCTTGGTTGAGACATGAAGAGCCTCCTGGGGATCATGCTCGCCTCACGACAGAATAGTACTGGATTGACAGTATCCGTAGATGTTCTATATAAAATTCGATTGTAAGAAGGGCACTATCCGCATATGTCTCGTGGATCCTTCGAGACATAAGCATTGTCCTGGATGCACAAGTATTTCTGTTTTGTGAGACTCGTGCGTTGCTTCACTAGCCTTTCTATGATCATATCGTGTCAAGAACATCACCCGCTGCTACCAAATTCGGACCGGCAGATTCGAGCAAGGTTTGTCCTCTTTTTGACCCATAATTGGGCTGCATGATACAGAATCATGAAATCAATCAATATTCTGTGAGGGTGCTGTTGTGATGGCTTGCTTGCCAAAAAATGATGAATTTGGGCCATCAGCGGAGCTCACTTTCAAGGTCCACATCGAGGCTTCAATATATCAACGACTTATGTGTGCTTGACGCTACTTCTGTATGTTTCTCTGTACACGTCCTATCAGGATTTCTTGAGCCATTCAATAATCTTTGGAACACCATACAATTTAGCTTCCTGATGTCATCGTGTTTAGAGACCTAGAGTCTCAAGTCCACTCGCTCGACTCATTCGAAAACCTGCGATTTGTCTAGACTTTTAGCGAGAAATAGTTGCCAGGCTCGAAGAAAGTTACCACTGGATTATGGCCAACAACATTCATGGTAACTCGGCAGATGTCGACATCGCGAGAGTGATTGATATTCCTGTTAAAGGATCGGATGCTGTAGTCACCATCGACTGTAGTGAGCTACCACAAGACCCCAGAGATCTCTGTGATCTTCTGTCGGGTGAAGATGCTGATCCGAAGTATTGGATCAGACTTGCCGTTGAATATAGGCATACACAGCAAATTGATCCAGCCATTGCTATTCTACGGCACGGTCTCTCTTCTGGATCTATACAGCGATACGGTGTGCAAAAGTGCAACTTTCATCCTTTGTTGGCATCACTTTATCTAGAAAAAGCGCGACATGCACCTACCGGTGTAGGCAAACATATTGACAATTCGTCTCAGGAGACCAAAGATTTTTGGTTCGATAAGGCATATCAGTCCTTAGAATCTGGCTCGTCCTCGATCAATACAGACATCCCAAGCTCTATAAATCGAGGAGTTCTAGCAATCATGAAGTTTGACAAATCGAATTCCCAAGAAGAAGCAAATAAACATTTCGAGTCCATTCTAAAGGGTGAGCCAAATAATCTCTTCGCCATGCTAGGAAAGGCTCGAGTCCTTTTCTCCAGACGTAACTACAAGGCTGCACTTGTCTACTATCAGAAGGTCCTCCGAGCTCGTCCCAGCATGGTACCTGATCCCCGTATCGGTATTGGTTTATGTTTTTGGCAATTGGATATGAAGACTGAGGCATTGGCTGCTTGGGAAAGGGCCACTGAACTTGATGAGAACAATATGGCCGCTGTACTTCTCACAGGGATTTTTTGGATCAACAAAGCATTCGAGCATGTTTCTGAGGAGCAGCACTTTCAAGACTCTTATGCCAAAGGAATAAAATTGGTTTCAACAGCTTATAGAGCTTCAAATTCCCCATTAGCAGGTATCGTTCTGGCTTCATACATGTTCTCTAGTAAAAGGATGGACGCTCTGCACAAGATTCTTGAGAAGGTCTTGCTCACTGTTGACATGCCCGCATTGCGGGCTGAAGCATTTCTTGGTATTGCTCGTGGCCAGCACTTTGCTGAAGTTTATGATCAGGCAAACAGCTTTTATCTTTTGGCCAAGCAAACTGAGCCTGATTCAATTGTCGCCACCATGGCTCTCGGTCAGCTCCAATTGGTGCGAGAGGACCTCACGGATGCTAAGCTTACCTTCGAGAACGTACTTGAGAAAAACCCGAGATGCATTGAGGCCTTGACTATTCTTGGGTCCATCTATGCTCAGGAGGCACTCGATTTGAACTTCAAGGGCGATAAGGTCACTCATAGAATTAAAGCCAAAGCCTGTCTCGACAAGGCCATCCATCTGATAGATGAAAGTAAGCAGAGATCACACGTTGACGCAACTCTACACTTTACCAAGGCCATGCTCGCCGAGGAGGATTTACCAAGTCAAGCTTTGAAAACTCTTGAACAAGCTGCCGACATCCAGGCTGAGAATGGACATCAGGTCTGTCCGGAAATTCTGAATAATATGGCCGTTGTCCATCACAAACAGGGCAATTACGACGTCGCTCGCGAAGTGTACCAGAAGGCTTTGGAAGAATGTATCAGCCTTGCTAAGGACGAGCAGACGGGCGAAGCTGACACTTTGATCGCTACCATTACCTACAATCTTGGTCGATGTGAGGAGCAGGCAATGAATCTGAGTCAAGCGAGAGAGATCTATAGTGGCCTTGCCAACAGATATCCAGAGTATGTCGAGGCAACAGCAAGGTTGGCTTACATGGATGCCGTCGAGGGTGAAATTGAAAAAGCTCAGAAGTCCTTGGAATTTTTAATGGATCTCGATCATTCGAATGTTGAGGTACGGGCATTGTATGGTTGGTTGATAAACACCCAAAAACGTACGAAAGGCATCCACTTCAACGAAGATCCTGAGCGAAAGCATTTCAATCACACTCTAAAACATGTCGATAATTATGAACGATACTCTCTGGTCGCGCTAGGAAATTTCTACCTTAGGATTGCTCGTGAAACCAGAGCCGAGAACGACGCAGGAAAGAGCGAGAGACACAAGCACTACGACATGGCTATCAAGTTTTTTGAACGTGCCTTACATTACGATTCTAAGAACGCATATGCTGCACAAGGTCTGGCTATAGCTTTTGCAGAGCACAAGCACTACCAAAAAGCCATCAACATTTTCAGCAAAGTTCGAGAGAGCTTGCGAGATGAGTCGATCTTTCTCAACATGGGTCACTGTCTTTGTGAGCTGCACCAGTATAGTCGCGCGATCGAAAACTACGAGACCGCTCTTAAATTGTATCATGGTGGGGCAGACACGAATCTGTTCCTTTGTCTAGGCCGGGCGTGGTTGTCTCGGGGTAGAGAGGAGCGAAATGCTGAGAATCTGAGAGAAGCGTTACGGTATACGCAATTAGCAAAAGCGAGAGAGCCCGGAAATATCTCCATCGCGTTCAACGTTGCCTTTGTACAATTCCAGTTTGCAGAGATTCTTCGAAATACACCAGAGTTGAAGCGTAGTGTCAACGATCTCGAGGAAGCTGCTGCAGGTCTTAATGAGGCTGTTCAGACGCTATCGGCCATGGCGGAATCTAAACAAGCCCCATATCCCAAAGCTGACATTCAGCAGCGTGCGACTATGGGTCGTAACACGACATCAAAGCAACTTGAAAGAGCCATTCAGCAGCAGAAGGAGTTTGAATCGAAAAATACTGCTAAAGTTGCGGAAGCCAAAGCCAAGCGTGATGAAGAACAAAAGTTGAGGGAAGCCCTTTTAGCAGAAACAGCAAAAGCTGAAGAAGTAAAACAAGAATTACTCATCTCCAAACGGAAGGAGATGCAGGAAGATGCTCGCAAGTGGGCGGAACGTCGTCGTGTTGAGGAAGACGAAAGGGCGGCACGAGAGGCAGAACGAGCAGCAAGCAAAAAGGAGAAAAAAGTGAAATCTCGCCAAAATAGGGAGGACTCTGCCACAGACGACGAGATGGATATCGCCGAAACGGAACAACGCAAGCCACGTTCGAAAAACACCAAAAAGAAAAGGACTCTGAGGGGTCCCAAGAAGAAAGTCTCCCACTCGGATAATGAGGGCGATAGTGCTATTTCTGCCAGTGAGAATGAGGATGGGCTTGAAGGAACGACGAAACCCCTAAAGAAGAGAAAATTGTCTAAGAAATACATCTCGGCAGAACTTGTCGATTCCGAGGATGACGACGATGATGATGCTATGCAAGCCAATTCGCCAGCCGAGGGTCAAGAATACGCAAACGAGGCCATGCTGGACGAGAACGATGAAGGAAAGGAGCCCGAGACTGGCGACGTGCAAGCTGGTGGTCAGGCAGGCGACGTGCCTCTGGAGAATTCACACGCTCCCGTCACAAATCAACCCGATGCAAGCAATTTCCTTGGAGGGAGAGAGATTGGTGATTCCCTTCGTGATGGTGAATCGTCGGGTCTTGGGCAAGACGGACTGGAGCCCACTACTGCCTGACGTTCTCATGTATATATCTATATTCAATTGAATCACAAACGGCCCCTTTTCCCCTCTCTTCTTTGCCCGCTTGCCATGCATGTTGCTCTTCACACCAAGTCTGCAGAGGTTTTCATTCAGGTTGCAAAAGTACACCAACGGGTCTGCAGATTCTCCGTCCGTCGCATCAGTATTTGAGCAACTCTTTGTTTTGCGTGTACCACTCGATGACTTCTGTATCGGACAATGCTTTGATGGATTTAATAATGTCCAGTTTCATGACTAGTGGTGCGTCAGCAGAATGGGTCTTTTCGTGGCTGTAGACAGCCAAATCACTCCTTACCCTAGACAACCATTAGCATCCAGTGTGTAAAGAAAAACAAGTCTTTTTTTTCTTGTGTATATGTGTGGGCAATCGAAGGACCGCTCACAAATAGACAGGAGGGAGGTTGTCCTTACCGCGCTTTCATTCTCGTCGTCGGTGGTGGCACCTGTGTGGATGACTCGATCGATGATTTGTTGTCGAATGTAAGCAATCGTTCCTACACTCCGTATCAGCCGCACTCCTCACAACTCATCCTCACCACCTCCCTTATATCCTCATCTCTGGTCGTCACTCGTATTTTGATATTCCAATCTACAGACAAGGACGAATTTGATAGATAGGGTAAGGAAGGAGGAAGTGCCCGACGTACCGTCTTCGATGATGGATCCATCGAGATCGAGCACCTTTCCATCGTGATTGACCTTGATGTCTGTGGTCGCATCCATCAGTTCGAGTCCGGCAGGTAAGATGGTATTGGGATCCCCCCTCGAGCCGTCTCCTTGCCCGTCTCTCCCGAGATCCGAGACCGAAGGGGCCTGCGCAGCCCAACTGGCAATGTCCGACTGATCCTTGACGAAGCGTCTCCTCGGTGCCTCCTTCGGTGGATCCGCACTGATGGTCTCGATGATTGGCATCTCTGGCCTGGAGTCCTGAGTAGCCCTCCGACTCTGGAGACGGGACAGGATGCTAGGCCAGGATAATTGAAGCAGACCAATCATGAGAATCACAATGAGCGCCAGAAACAGCGGTCGATCGATATCCACTCCGCCAATGGTCAGCAAGACGTCGTCCTTTGCCTCGCTCATTATTCCCACGCTCGCTTTCCGCTTTTTCCTTTCTACTGTATGCTCGATTCTGAAGAGGCGGAGAAGTCTGTGAATGATATGTCGACAATGCCGTCTTTATGCAAAGGAAAAAGAGACACACAATCTGCTGAATCCACGATCCAGGACAAAAACCAATTTCGTGTGGAGCCTTGATTTTTACACTTGAATTGCAAGATCAGCCAACATGTACGCCACCATTATGATCCTTCTTGGTTGCAATATGCCGAGATGGACATTGATGGCATGTACAGTCTATGTATCGCAATAGAGTACCTGAGAATGTACTGACATCTGCTGTAGACGAATACGTCTCCATATGACTCTTTCAGAGCTGTATCGAAAGCATACGGTATCAGTACTACAACTTTACAAAAGAGCCCTCAATCACTATTGATGAGTATGGAAGCAGTCTGAGGGCCTGACTTTTGACAAACTGAATTCATTTCGAAGGGATTGTTTCAGAAGTTTTTTGCGCATATACTTGCAAGAAATCGCCCAGATTGCACGGAAGAGAAATGTGCTCGCGTCCTGGGTAGCGAGTCTGGTGCAGGTCCCAGCACGTCTACCTTTTATCTAGACATCTTTTGGGAGCAGAAATTGGACCCGGAAAAAATGAGTAAGTAAGAGGTCATCTATATAAATGATGATTGTCTATCGCGCGGAACGCATCTGCTACCAAGCTTGCAGGTATCCAAAAAAAGAAACATTGACAACAGATGACAAAAATGACCGGGCTTGGTAGAAGGCTGGATTGTCACCACCAGAGAACACTTCCAAAGATCTTGACATGGCATGTGAGGATTTGTTGTTTTCCATGAATGCTATGCTAGAGTGAATATATGTATATATAAAAATTATAGTGAATCGCCCTCAAGGAACAGCTAGAGCCCGTACTTCATGTTGACATTTTGCCGGATCTTTGGATCGAGCTCCTGCATCAACCTTTGCCAATCTGGATACATCGGTTGGAATCCAGACAGAATCTTTGAAAACATGTCTGTGAGTTCGGGAGACGGCGACTGATATCTACCCACGGCGCTTACAAATTCGGGAAAGAAGTTTGAGAGGGCATTTGGATTCGTGGCTATCATCTGGCATAGCCCCTTGAAAGCAGAGTCCTTCTCATCATTGTCCATCGAGTCCTGGAGTGCATGGCAGAATCTAGACGCGAAGAGATCGAGGTGAGGGGCAACTGTCTCCGTTGAAGTGGATCCCAGACGTCCCAATGTGATGGATGCATTTTCGAGCACTGTTGTGCCGGTCTTTGGAGCTTGCATCAAGGAGATGAGCTTTTGCATGAGGACGTCGGCATAGGGTTTCAGATCTGGACCTGCCTGGAGGCAGATCTCTCCAGCCGACCATGCGGCATTGTTTGTTACGCTGACAGAATCGCAGCTTATGTCAATCTGTGTGACAAGTTCTTGCATGACTCGTTCCAGATATGGTTTGACATCGTCGTAACAATTGATGACGAGGTCTCCAAGCAGGGCATAGGCCGACTGGCGTACCTCGGCAACGGGATCCTGGAAACACATGAGCAAAAGCTGCATGACTGGGGGCTGATTTTGTGCTATCAGTGTCGAGACATCAGGCCCCAGGCCCTGTACCAGCCCGGACAAGAGATCCAGTGCAGTGATGAGAAAATCCTTTTCAGGCAGTTCCGGGCTTGCGCCATTGGAATAAGCATCAATCTGAGCCAAATTCCGGTGGAGAATGTGGATACATCTGGAGAAGACTGGCGGTGCGAATGGTGCGAATGCTGCTCCCAGTGCTATCGTGACGGATGAAAGACATTCGAGCAGTGGGAAGAGATCCCGGTCATCGTCCTCAGTCGCCTGCCACCGAGCTATAAGTGGCTGCATGATCATGTCAATATATTCAGGCTTGCTCAGTGCCGGTCCCACGGAATCTGCTAGTGTCTGCACGGCATCGTATAGAATCAAGAGATTCTTTTGCTGATACTTGTTGAATGCCGCAACGAAATGCTGTAGGATGGGTTGGAGGTACGGTACGAGGACCATACCAGCTTGGTCCTCCAGATTGGCGAACGCGGAGCACCCGGCTTCCTGCACCCGTTTGTTGTTGTCGAGCATTGTACCGAGCAAACCCTCCATGAGAGGCAAGAAATATATCTGCTGTTCAGCTTCAGGCAGATGAGCTGCCCACCGGCCATATCGACCCAGAGTCCAGCAGGTGATCTGCCTGATGAGAGGCTTGTTATCCTTGAGCATGCTGATGAGATGGGGAAAGATTTCGGGGAGAATTGGAATCATTCCTGCCATACAACCCTCGGCGATGGCTCCAAGGGCAAGTACACCGGCCTCGCGCTCTTTCCAGTCGCTCGATGACAAGGTTGATTTAAAGTGTGGCAAGCATTGTTCGAGCAGACGAGCTTCGTAGACAGTCGACAAGACATCGAGAGCAGCTGCCGAACACTTTCTCAAGTTCCACTCCGCATAGAGATCATCGTCATCATCATCATCGTAATCGTCCTCGTCCTCCTCATCATCTTCACCTTCATCCTGGCCAAACTTGAGGCCATTAGGTTTGTTCGCATTGGCATCATGGGCAGTCTCATTCTGGACATGCTGCTTGGCTTTCGCATGCTGTGGCTTGATATCTTCCGACTTGTCGGCAATGTGGGCGTCATCGTCATCTGCGCCAAGGGCCAGGAGATCCATCTCGGTGTAGACCATGCCTCGAAGCAACATTGGCACGATCTTATGCAGATATGGTTCGAGCGACGTCTGTAGGTCGGGCTGTTCAGCAATTGCGAGCCAGAACTCGCAAGCTTCGAGTGCAACCTGTTCGTCCTCATCTTGTGTCGAGTGCATCATGTATTCCACGATAGATCCAAGATTCGGTGCTATTTTGTCAGGCCTGACGTCGAGTAACATGACGAGAGCCTGGCAGACGTGCTTTCTCACACTGGTCTCTGGGTCGACTGCGAGGGCGAAGAGTCTTGTGAGGAAAGCATCTATGAAAGCGAAAAGTGAGTTGGACTTTAGGAGAATGAATTGATTCAAGCAAAAGAGAGCTTCACTGCGAAGCTTCGCCTTTGGATGTTCAGTGTAGGAGAGGAATTTTGGAATCATAAAGTTCAGCGGACGTGTTCCATCGTAGTCCTTATCGAGTTCCTTTGCAGAGTCCTCGCATATTTTGCTCAATGCTCCAAAGGCACCCTGGAATTGGGTCAGTTGCAAATCTAGGGAGATGGGCATTCAGGGAAATGCATCGTGTATGTATTTACCTCTTTCACCTGATCGCTGGGATCCTCGAGTAGCTGTAGCAAACGGGGCAGAGCTTCAGGCCAGGACATGACCCCGCCACGATATATGATGCTTGTGATGATATTGCCGGCAATGGAGCGTATCAATGGCTCGGAATCGCGGAGTGCGTGAAAGGAAGCCTCTTTCAGATATTGCAATGATGCTTCTGGAATCTTGTGATATTCGAACCGGACATTGTTCTTTAGCAACAGACCGGCTGCAGATCTGACGCTCGTGTCGGATGCCCCAACCTGAAGAAAGATGTATGCGAGATAGTTGTTGCAGTCTTGAGACGTCAGTAAAGCGTGACTTTGAGCAGGACTCGGTGAGCATTCGACTCACCAGAGATGGAGGCTTTTGCTATGTCCAGCTGCTCGAGTGCACCAGCTCTCGCGTTTCCATCGCTCGACATGGATGCAGAGAGCACATGACTGAAGGTCTCGAGATTGGCGGGATCTGGGGTCCATGAGTCTGCCATGGTAGATGGGGTCCCTGGGCCTTTTGTAGTTTGCTACAGAAGAATATTCTGCCAGCACCGGGAATTGACAGAAACGAAGAAAGACCGCTGACGGCGAGACACTGACGACTCTACGGTCGTTGCACGCAGAAGAAGACCCTTGGCAGAGTCTGAGGTGAGGGCAGGGAGCTGTTGTAACAATTTTAAGATTTGACCACAATTCGCAGAAGCATCCCTACCACGCAACTTGCACTGCTGCCTAGAGAGAGCCGGGTTGTGCGGGTCGGTGTCCTCTCTTGGGTTCGGTGGAGGGGAGGAGGAGGGCAGAGAACGGCTGCCTTCTCTCAGCGGTTCATCCACTCACTCACCCACTCACTCACTCACTCACCCACTCACTCACTCACTCACCCACTCACTCACTCACTCACCCACTCGACTTTATTTGTATTCCCGCCCTTCGCTGCCTCCCAAGCAAGAATATACACGTGTTTTAGACGGAGCTCCCGTGATCGACTTAGAATAAGTCACGTGGCCGACTTTGAGCACGTTGCAGACACGAAAATGAGCGTGTTGGATTCACGCTTGGATCTGGGGTTCTGTAAGATCGTATGGTCATGACACGCACACCAAGAGGGCAAGCCTTGTGGACTGACTTCATTCAGAATTGCTTATTGGTACATACATCTAAAATAGCTGGCAAAGAACCAGCACATGAGAACAGTCGCTACTACTACAAATGTGACACCGTCTCCCTCATCAAAACCTTTCCCCAATCAATTATTCTTGTAGATAGTACATCAGATACTGCTTCATAGAGCACAATCATTCAAACATCTCATCATCACTTTGTAGAGATTCCTGAGACGCGAGCCTGATAGATGATTTAGCCACTTTGCTTACAAGAATCAAAGAGTGCTTACCATGGAGGATTTGTAAATTCCAAGTCGTTCGGATCGTTTGAGATTAAAGTGCTCGTAGAATGCTCGAATGCTCTGTCATCGACAACAGGAACCACAGGTCGTGGCTCCTCTTCGCGGCCTCTTTTCGACACCCTGTTTGACTGTTTCATATTCGCCCTGCCAATCTCGCGGAATTTGGCCCACGGATCCGTTGCAGACTTACTTTCAAAGTATGGCAGTGGTTTGGCTATCTCCACATTTGATTCTATTGCGGCCTTCATGGCCTTCTGAGCAAGGGGATCCGACATTTGTTTTCTGTACATCGCATCGCTGAAAGCTGTAGCCAGATTAGTCTCGCTGCACACAGAAATGGAATACGTGATTAACCTTTGCGTGAGCGCATTCCAACAGATTCCAAGGTCTGCTGTACGAGAGGATCAAGCTTAGGCCGAGTGCAGTGAGAGAGATCCACAACTGAACCTCCGCCGATTGTTTCTTGTCATTGTCAGTAGGAGATTGTGCCTGTGCTTCAGACACCTACGCTGACGCTTCTTGACAGGGCCTGCCATCGCTTCGATGTGTCTGGAGTACTTCTACGCTGTTTTCGAGTGCGGTCTTGCCAGTGCGCCTGCGCGAATGAATCCTTTAGCCTTTCTTCTCTTTCCACTCTAGGTTGACAATCTGTTTATAACGGTTGTCAAGTCGCCAACGCCATAGTGCGCACAAACGGAGGAGAAGTTGGGCCATAAACCGAAACCAAGATGCGGCTAAAGAGTCACGTGAGATTGGCTCGGTTTCTCGCTCTTCGAGGAAATTCCAGCCGCTCCACCACAAAATTGGCCCGGAAAGGACGCGATCAGAGGCGGGTCATACTTGACACTTGTAAGGTCCACAAAATGACACGTAGCTTCAACGCGATTGCTTCCTGCTTGTGCTCCCAAAAGATCTCGACACTATAGCTTGTGTCTTCCAGGCAGTCAGCATAGCAGATTGCGTGAGCACCTTCCGTGCAGGTGAGACGACGAGGCTCCCACAGCAATAATGAAGCTGTCTTTCTCCCTTATTCTGTTCAGTAGTCTGGCCACTGCAGCTATATTGTCAATTGACTATGGGACTGAATGGACAAAAGCCGCCCTGGTGAAGCCAGGAATTCCTCTGGAGATGGTTCTCACAAAAGATACGAAACGAAAGGAGCAATCCGTTGTTGCCTTCAAGGGTCAGGAGAGGTTGTATGGAGGAGATGCCGCGAATCTGGTAAGGATGGAAAGCTAGAGACACCGTCGAGAAGATCCCTGGCTGAATGTAGATAGGCCGCACGTTTTCCAGCTCAGACCTTTCCAGCCCTCAAAACATTGCTAGGAGAAACGTTTGATGGTGAGGCAGCCAGCCACTACAGAACACTATACCCAGCTACGAAAATGAGCAAGACGGAGCATGGTGGTATCTCTTTCGAAGCCCAAGGAGAAATCTTCTCTGTGGAGGAATTGGTGGCTATGCAGTTCATCAATATGAGACGAAATGCTGAGACTATGGCTGGGTCGAGTATCCGTGATGTCGTGCTTACGGTACCAGCATACTTCGACCAGGCGCAGAGGTTGGCTTTGATTGATGCTGCGAGACTAGCAGATCTTCGGGTGCTTGAGCTCTTGAGTGATGGACTTTCAGTTGCGCTGGACTACGCAAAAGCTAGGGCTTTCGAAAGTCCTCAAATACACATCATCTATGACATGGGTGCAGGATCCACGACGGCGACAATCATTCGAGCAGAGACTAGTTCAGTCAAGGATGTTGGGCGTTTCAACAAGACCGTGACCACCTTGGAAGTTCTTGGAACTGGCATGAACACGATCGCCAGCGGAAATACCATGACGGAACGTCTCTTCGAATATCTTGTAGAGCAATTCAACACACTCCATCGTGATAGTCTGTCAACCAGTGTTTTGCAGAATGCTCGAGCTTCCGCCAGACTGCTGAAGGAGGCTACAAGAATCAAACAAGTCTTATCGGCGAACAACGAGGTCATGGCTTCCGTAGAGTCCTTACACGAAGATAAGGACTTTAGACACAAAGTCACTCGTGCCAAATTTGAGGAACTCACTGCAGACCTAGCTCCTCTATCAATCGAACCAATACATGACGCCATCGTGGCTGCAAAACTTTCGACGAGCGAGATCCACTCTTTGATTCTCCATGGTGGAAGTGTCAGAGTGCCATTCATACAGAAGGCCTTGATCGATGTTGTTGGTGAGGACAAGATTGCTCGTAATGTTAACGGCGATGAGGCTGCTTCCCTAGGCGCAGTTTTTCGTGGAGCTGCCTTGAGTGGGTCCTTCAGAGTAAAGGAGCTTCGCTTGCAGGACCAGACTTTACAGGCTACTTCCTATTCGATCGATTCTCGCACACACCCAATGTTTGCAGCGAGATCAGGTTTAGGGGCCCAAAATAACTTGACACTCTCACAAATGACAAAAGACTTTGAGCTGAACCTACAGCATGATTCCCTCAGATCGCCAAATTCAGTGACGAATTTCGCCAATGTTGTTGTAGCAGGTGTTGAGAATGCTACATCCATCTTATTCAAGGACTTTCATTGCAAAAGTCCGGAGCTGATCTTGGCGGCAGTTTTGGATTCATCTGGTATAGTCGATATCGTGGAAGCTTTCGCCTCCTGTGAGGTGGATGAGAAGCAAGGCATGGCAGACAAGCTCAAAGGCTGGTTTGGCAGCAAAGAGACCAAGGACGAGCGACAAGATCAAGAAAGCCAGTCTGCCTCACAGACAAAGTCCAGCAATTCTGATGAAATTTCATCGCAGAAGGTTGTAAAGAAGCTATTCCTGAACGCCACACTTCACCACATCGGTAGAGGTATCTCTAATGATAAAGACCTCTCGACTTCACTGCAGAAAATCCGAAAATTCGAGAAGATTGACACTGATCGGATTGCTCGAGAGACTGCATATAATGAATTGGAATCCTGCATCTATCGAGCACGAGATCAGCTCGATAGCGAAACTTTCCTCGGATCATCCACCGATGAAGAGCGCTCCCGTTTACAGCAGCTGGCTGCTGAAGCTAATGAATGGATGTCCGAGTCTGGCCAGGATGCGACCATTGTTGACCTTGTTTCAAAGAGACGAGGAATTTCGAAACTGACGGATTCTGTCTTACTGCGACAACGCGAATCAACATCTCGACCAGGCAAAATTGAAGAGTTGCAGAAACAGCTGGCATCATCTC
Organism: Taphrina sp. SM11; assembly: GCA_004000165.1. NCBI lineage: Eukaryota > Fungi > Ascomycota > Taphrinomycetes > Taphrinales > Taphrinaceae > Taphrina > Taphrina sp. SM11. The sequence goes on along the minus strand of RHDT01000278.1, from coordinate 100,543 downwards.
GCACATTCCTCAAGCGACAGATTCAGGAGCTAGATGAGTTTGCTAAGAAGAAGGCTGAACAAGTTGCTAAGAAGGCTGAGTCTGATCCTCCAATCGATGCTCCGTCCGATGACCTTGAAGATAGTGACGAAACGGGATCGAAAGAGAATTCTACAATTCCCGAAGTAATTGAGCTTATTGAGCCACTATTCTCAAGAGAAGCACTGAAACCTTTCGAAGACGAACTCGATACGACAGAGAACTGGCTTCAGACCAATCTCAAGGAGCAGAAGACAAGGAAAACAAATGAAGATCCTGTCTTATGGACAAAAGATCTGACGAAACGAACCGAGACTATAAATGAAGGTCTGCGATCACTCATCAGTCAGGCCACATACAGACAGCAAGCGAAACCGAAACCGAAACCAAAGTCGAAATCAAAGTCGAAATCAAAAGCAAAGTCTGCCGCCAAATCGAGTGAGACATCGAGTAGCGATGGCCAAACTGATGACGCCGCATCCCCACCTGCAGGATCTGAAGCACCCGATGCATCAGAGCCAGACGATCAAACGAATATAGAAAAGGATGAGCCGGCAGCAGGTGCAAATCCAGAACCGGAGAATCAGAGCGAATCTATAGACATAGACAGTGGTGCGGAACCCGCCCCTCTCCCCACGCCAGAACTGAAGGATGAATTATAAAAAGTTTGTAGAGCTTGCGATCATGCGGACAACGCTCTCCTGCATAGCCCATAACATAATTTTGCATCACGAATAAGACATGTCATCTTCACGATTGCATGCGCAGCTTCCTCGAGCATCACTTTGTCCTTGAATCCTGGTCCACTTTATGGTCCGGATTGACACTTTTCCACATTTGCGACATACTGTTGCAAGCCCGCATCATCACCAGCACGTTCGGCCGATATCAAGGCCTGCCGAAAGTACGTCTGTGCCTCTGTCAGATTACCGGATCTCTGGCTGAGTAGACCGAGAATGTTGTGATTGATGCCGGCACATTCGAGACAATATCTATTGTCCTTGTTCTTGGGAGTGGTACATAAGTCCAATGACTCTCTCGTCCATCGTTCACACTCTTTGATGTCTCCAAGGGCCCATACGATTTCGGCAATGTTGGACATGGTGGAAGCAGGATGACATGGTTGTGTCGGATTAGGTGATTGTCTTTCATATTGTAAGATTGTCAGGAGATTTGCCAGAGATTCCTTCAGATGACCTTGTCGAGCAGCGAAGAGTGTCAGTGACTTGGCTGCATCCAGGACGTTGGCAGAGTGCTGCAGGGGTTCATGAAATTGCAGCGGGTCTCCAGTCTGGTACTGTGGTAGGACGGATTGCAGGGCTAGCTCGTATGCCTGTTTGGCAGCAGAGTGTAGCCCGAAACGTTCCTGAATCTCTCCCAGATGACGTGCAGCAGCAGATATCGCTGTTATGCTGCGCAGGCCACAGTCAAGGGCTTCTCCGTAGTGTTCCATTGCCGCCTGTAAATCACCCTGTTCCTTCTCTATATTCGCCAGCAAGACGAGAACTCTTGCCAAGCCATCGCTGGCCAGGGATCTCCCAGAGGGGTTGCTGATTGGGCTGTGTAAATCTGATCTAGGAATGGCCACATCATCTGGGCTGTGTTCTTTCAATTTCTGAATCAAGCTCAGAAGTTCTACTCTGGAGGCATCTTTTTGTTTCAGGTATTCGCTATTGAAGACAGCGGCTCGATAGGAGAAGCGTAATCTCTGTGGCCAATTTGACGGAGTTGGATCCCTGGTCTCCAAGTAAAGATGAATCCCTGCAAATCCTGTACCTGCGACAAAACCGGTTCCAAGGGTGGAAAATAAGATGACTCGGACAGCTGTCCTCGTCTGCATCAACACTTGCTTCCGATTCATCCTTGATCGCTGTCTATGATAGTCCCGGGCAGTGTCAGACGTGCTCGATCTTATCGATTCCACCACTTATAGCTTTGGGCAATTCTACAGAGCAAGAGAGCGGCAAAAGCTGGAATGAATACTCAAGGACGAGCTATATGAGTTTATACAAAGTCAGCACGGCTAGAGACACCTTGTACCCTAGATGTACACTGTGGTCATGTATGTCTAGCTAGACCATAGCCCAAGTACCCCCCCAAGTGCACTCGAGAACTTTTGGTGGTGGGGAAAGTATCACTAGCATGGCACGTGACGGAGAAGCTTGATTGATCAACTTGGCTAGCACACGATCAGCACAATCAGCCTGAGCTAGAGCCAGACTAGCAAGCTCCACTTCCGGTAGAGGTGCCATCCTAGTGCAGGAAGAACAGCCAAGATCACAACAGACCCTCAATCTTGCTGTCACTGAGACGATTCAGTGGTCGTACTAGAGCTTACGCTGAGACTCTTTGGAGATCCCTAGACTTGGCCTTTTTGTAATAGGATCCTTGTTGTGTCAAGTTGCGATACTCCTAGACACACTATGCCAGGTGAGTAAAGAATGGCGAGTTAACCCTGAGTCAGGGGCTAATTCGCAAAGGTATAAGTTTGGAATATCTTTGTAAAGAACGGGCACAAACAACGTCATTGGATGCTCTGTCTAATTCGGTTCTCGGCATCGAAGTCGACCATTATCTTCGCCGGGTCATACAGCAGTCTAGAAATCCTCTATTCACACCGTGGGCTGGCGTGTCTTCGGCTTTTTATCGAACTGTAGAGCATGATCTCTTGAGCATGGAAAAGCTCGGCATACAACCATTCTTTGTCTTTACAGGTTTACAAGTCCTCTCACAACACGGAAACGATCCAAACAGCCGGCTCCTTGCCAGAGTTCAGGCTCTCAACAATCTCGAACGTAAGAGAAATGATGAGACCACACATGCATTCAGTTCGTTCACCACCCCCTCGGACCTTGTATCCGCATTCAGGCACTATCTCAGAACGAAGAGAATTGGCTTCATCGTTGCTCCGTACTTTGCCAATGCTCAATTGGCATATATGCTGCACTCAGGTCTCGTCGACGCTGTTTACGCTGCCCCGGACATATTGATCTTTGGCGTTGAGCGGGTCATAACAGATATTGTTTACACTCAAGGACCCCGAGCAACATTCTCGGATAGGCACATCGTGCTTGGCGTGCAGTTGCAGGGCCTATCTGATGATCAATTCCTCGATGCATATCTTTTCGCAGGCACAGAATTTTGTCCCATAGTACCGATTCTGGAGGCGAATCCGCCAGCTGAGTACAGCGCCTACAGAATGCGGGCTGCAGCGGATGTCGTTCGTCAGAACGGAACTGGATACCTAGCGCTGAACGGAAATCCGGTTCTCGAGAAGAAACCAAGGTATCTGGAACAATGGCTGGAGGCTCGAGCGTTGTTCCGACATCACCCATACCTTAATCGTGACGGCGACGTTGTCCTGCTTAAGCAAGATAAAGCTCCGAACGATGTTGCACGAGTCATTGGCGCCCGCCTGCCACGGGAACTATACTTCTACCTGTCGAGGGGCCTGATTGAACCTACAATGCTCAATGCTCTACTATCCGGGACGTGGCGAGAGACTGTGCCCTTAGATGGAGGGGAGATGCGCGAATATCGTTACCTACTGGATAGTCTCAATGAAGCTCGTGTCCAGTGTATCGACCTCTTACATGGCAGCAAACAATTGCATCACTACCACGAAAAGAAAGTCGTAGCCTCAGACCGATGGTACCAGGATGAACACAGAGAGGAAATCGAGAAGCTGGATCAGCCATTGTATCACGAACTAAAGCGATGGCGTGCAAATGAAGAATTCTTCGACAAATATGTTGAGAAAGGTTCTCGCAACTTACGTACCTTGTTGACGATTCTGAAACAGCCCGAAGCGGTGAAGGACTCATTTGCTGCTGACGGCAAGATTGACACCAAGAATATTCAGAGCAACGTCCTGTATCGACTCTTGCAATTACGTGGATACATCACTCCGGATCATACATTGTCTGAATGGGGCACGGCTCTCCTTGTCGCTGTCGAGGGCGCCGATGATGACGACTCTTCTGTCACGATCCTCATAGTCGTCGAGATGTTGAAGCTGCACGCTATCAAGGTTGAGGATTTCTCTGCAAGACTAATGCAGGAGGCTCCAGAGGTGGAGCCATTTGATGCCCAATGGAAAATCATCAGCCGTATTGCTGCACTGCTGCCTTTGCAACAAAACGATGCGCCGTGGCAAGGTCCGCTTGATAAGGATGCTCTAATTTCCTTCTCTCTAAGTTCCACTACACGACGCTACCTTTCAGGACTGTACGAGGTCATCCAGCTATCGCTTCTTTTGCGAGGCGACGCAATCCGCTCCCCTGGCTTCGAGGACATCCTAGGTGCACTACAGAATCCCTTCGTCAAGCACCATGATTCGGGAATGGCTACTTATGCGAAGAGATATCTGGCTTTGTTGGCGAACACTTCAGAATCTGTCAAGAATGATGCCATATTTGATCAACTCAAGGTAGCATTTCCAACCAGCAAGAGTGGAAAGCATGATATTCAAGCTCTACTTAAACTCTGGGAGGCTCTTTACAAGGCTGTCACGAGCCTGGCGAGCAATCAACAAATGGGACATGTTGAGCGGAGAAAATTCGACAGGACTAATGACTGGCTTGCTATGCATCTGTGATCCTGGCCTCCGATATGCACAGATGCCCGGGCAATACTCTCTGTCAAATCAAGACTGTGGACTGAACAAGACATGATTCAGAGCCTCGCACGAGCAAAGCTCTGATTTGCTAGACAGATCAATACCTATACACTGAGCTGTGCTTTCTCCTTACTGTCATTTTCGGCCATGGTGAGTATATGACAAGACGCCAGACTACGCTAGCAAGCACATCGACTTTGTGCTCAGTCTCCTGGTGCTGAGTATAGCAAGTCAAGCGCCATGTTTCGTGGTCAAAGCGAGCTTTTCCTTGGTGAAACAATCTCGTTGACCGGTTGTCACAGACATATGCTCGGGCCTGCCACATAGATATATAGAGTAGGCCGAAGGCGCGTCCTGATGAGTCCAATCTCAATCAGAAGTGTAGAAAGATGCACACAATCAATGGATTAGGCCTGATCATGCTCTTTTATTGCCTCATTCAAGCGGGCGTGAGTGCACATGCTAAATTTCGCAAGATGCCTAACAAGATAGGCTTACCCCCAGCCAATGATTATGGAACATGCTAGTCAAACGCGAAGTCTCAGCAAACCTCGCAATCTCAAAGCCAGGCAGGTCCACAGCTCATCAGGTCTTGGCAGCAGCTCGAAGGATTCCAAACTATCCTTGAACGACAATTTGGTACAGACGTGAGTGTGATGTTTCCCAATGTTATCCTGCTAGTATTGATTCCTCCAGTGCCTCTGAATCCACCGGACAAGATGCAAAATCAGAAGCAGGCCAGGCAGCTTCAGACGTGTCTGATGACAATTTCATCAACCTATGTGACGGCAAAACACTGACAAATGGTGATCAGGTGCAAGGCGGCTCATGTAATGGCGTGGTGATGGGCGAAATTCCGTCTCGATCAAAGATGGTATCTACCATAATCACAAATCCTGCAACTGGAGCTAATATCGACGCCAACCAAGATTTCCAGGTTGTGATGCAAATGTAGGTATCCTGCAGTTCTGCTCGCAATGTCCAAGCATCAAGGCTGATCATTCAGTGCCAATCTTGCATCGGGGTCATTCACCAATCCAGATTCCACGTATTATTCAGCTCCACGTATGTGATCAATCGTATGCTTGATATGTCCTAACTATTCAGAATCTGTTGATCAGAATGGTCTTGTGGTTGGGCATACACATGTCACTATACAAGACATGGGGGGTAGTCTCAATCCCACCCAACCACTGGACGCCAGCAAATTTGTCTTTTTCAAGGGCATCAATGATGCTGCAGTAAATGGCAGATTGGCTACGACAGTCACGGGGGGCTTGCCTGCAGGATCTTATCGAGTTTGTACAATGTCTTCTGCATCGAATCATCAGAGCGTCTTGATGCCTGTTGCTCAGCGTGGTGCTCAGGACGATTGTTCGAAATTCACTGTAAGAGTCAATCAGGCCACAGACCAGCAGTCGCAGGCTCAACCCCTACAAAAGAATGCTCGGGTAAATCTGGCAAGTACTGCAGCACTCAGATCTTCACCTGGTCAGCCTGATCCTCTGACAGCGGGAAACACAAATATCTTCACAGCACTACCCTCACGTATTCTTGGAGCACTTGGTTCTGTGTTCAAGCGACGACCAGCAGAAGATACATCCGAAAACCCAGCGTTGCTGCTATTGAACTCCTTCTCACCCGTAGATACCTCAGAGCCAGTGGAGACCAATGGATTCAGAGCGCTTGCTACGACTATGAAGTCAACTACCGCATTCCCACGTGCAAGCTTGTCAACGGCCACTCGCGTTCCTGTTTCAGTGACTCAGGCTACTGGCGCTGAACGTGTACTTATGCATATGGGCAAACATACACTTGTGTCTGAGCCATTAAGAACCAATCTTGATGCTGCCAGCATTTCTAGTTCAGGAACTTCCGTAGATCCTGAAGTGGTGATTGGTCAGATTCAGCAACTTTTAAAAGTCTTGAAGAGCTCGAACGCTCTTGAACAGAACGTAGTTCTGACTAGTGCAGACACGGGAGCCCTTACAACAAGGAAAAATGCACTTGCTCGAAGTGCCACAGCCGACGACAATTTGCTTGATAGTAGAATTGAGCTGCAATATCCAAAAGGAGTATCGGGGCGTCTACTATCATCACCTGAAAGACCAAGCACCTCGTCAGATCTACAAGATGCAGTTTTTCCTCTTGTGAGGAGGCAAGCAACGCTCGCAGGCGAATCTCAAAGCTCTGTCGAAACACAACCACTGGTTCTGACTGACAGATCACAAAAGTCGATTAATACGTTGCTGGCAGAACTTGGTTCTCTCCTTCGAACGACAACAACGACCGAGCAAATTGACATCGATGATGGTGCGTCTGATTCCTCGCAGGGCAATGTCAAAAACATTGCAACTTCTGACATTGTTGGCACAAATCAACAAATAGACCCCGACTCAGTTCCAGAAGCAACGGTGAACAACGACCAACTCTCAAAGTCCGATCTGAGCCATGCGAAGGACAGTAAAACGAGTACTGGAAATGGAATGATCGGCTTCACTCGCGTCGACAACACGGGAGTCTCCATCCCACAGCTGTCACCAATAAATTCCCTTGTTGGTATCGCATCCAATATTGCAGATGTAGGCAGTGTGGGTAATTCAAGAATTCTTGGGGGGCTTGGGAATCTACTCACTACCTTGTTGGGATGAGACGAATAGGCCAAGGTCGCCCGGAACAGGAGAAGAATTTGAATATGAAATTGAGCTTTACAAACACATGACATTTGCCTAAAACGAAATTGTATCCTTGAACTGAGTTTTATCTTGTTATGCTTGAACTTTGGTAGCCTCAAAACGGACGACTGTCCCAAGGAGGATGTTTGGGAATCGACTCAAGAGTTCCAGAGGCAGGACGATTTGACAGGTCTTATATTTCTCTGGAGGCATGCATGAGATGAGAGAGAGTTTTCTTCTCTCAGAAGCCCGGCGGTCTGACTCCCTGTGGTGCTTGTTGCGGTTGAGCAAAGACTGGGCTCTGTGTGCCTGGGGCGAGGAGATCGTTGCCTCCGGCCTGCATCTGGAGTGCCTTTTCTTCCTCTTGAGCCTGGGCTTCCGTCTCGACTGCCATCATGAAGGGAATGCCGAGGAGGAGGAGGGAGGCGGTGATGGCCCAGAGTGTCTTGCCTCCGAATCCGGCGACCGTGGCGACCGTGTTTCTCGTCGTCGACATGGCATTCGACAGTTTCGCTCGGGTCGGGGGTGGAATGATGTCCTTCAGGGCAGTGATGCGTTCATACAGGGTCTCGTCCAGGGGACCGTCCTCCGAGTCCTCGCCATCGTCCGACTCGCTGTCTGAGTTGGAGACGTCCGTGTACTGATCGTCCTGTGCCAGGTCATACTCGTCCGTCACTTCTTCCAATCTCATTCGACTCATGCTTGCAGTTTGACGATTTTTTCCTCAGGTGTCGCTTGAAAACTCCGTTTCAAAAGTACTTTGCGTCAGGGAAAAAGTGGTTCCGAATTGCGTGACAGTATCGAACCAGGTAGAACACTTGAGGAAACTACTCGGTTGCTATGGAAATTAAAAGTCCTCAGGGCCCTCTTGGTAGGGCTGACGTATCCAAGAATTCTCACTTTCGCTGCACATCTGACCTCTTATCGTCGTATCGATCGGTACGAACTCCTGTTCAAATCTTCAAAAGATGAAACTCTGGAAAGCACAGTTTGCCGTCTTGGGACAAGATTTGATTGCAATGGAACATTTGTGAATCATGAGAAAAGTAGATATCTGGTGGATATTGGGGAAAAGGTACTTGAATATAGAGATGCAATAGAAGAAAACAGAAATCAGATTCGCTCGCTAGAACAATGCAGAATTTAGATAGGCATCCGAGTTGTAACTTCTCAGACAAGGACATCAGACAGATTGTGAGCCAACATGTATCGAGCCGTGCCCTTATCTCTTCATCGTGGCATCGGCATTTCCGGTGTGGACCTGGACGTCGTGCGTCTCGGCATCGTAGTGGCCCAACAACTTGATTTCAAAGTTGGCAAGAGCGATGCCAAAGAGCTTGAGGAGTCTCGTCTGGTTACTGTCGAGTACATCGCCTTCCTTGCAGACTGTATAGTCGTTTGAGAGTGTGATGACTCCATTCTTGAGAAGAGTGGGCACTAGAAGAAGAGGTCAGTGGTGTCTCTTGTAAGCAGAACGACACTCATCTCATGAAAGATGAGGAGCGCATTTGTGCAAGACTTACTGCCCATGCCTCGTACTGAGGGCTCCAAGGTGTGTGTCAAGAGCACGTCGTCTTCCGGTGCCATCTGTCCGCCTCTCGTGTAGACGGGACCGGCGGGTACGGTAAAAGTCATTGTACTCACCGTTCCCGCCCTCGCAAAGTCCGTCTTTGAGTAGTCTGCGAACCACTCCTCGACGAGTTCGGGAGGGTGGGAGGTACAGAGCAAGCCTACGGTTCCCTTGAGAAACTTGGAGAGCTTGTGGATGTTGTCTTGATACTCATCTGCAGGGGAGGTTCCGAGTGCCTTTGCCATGACTTTTGTACGTCCGAGAAAGATTCGACTGTCGCTCCATTGCGCACGGACATCCTTGAGATATGTATTGCGCATGTTCTCGACGCTAAAGACCCAGGCATAGCGATGCTCATCCAGGGACTCCCTTATCGATCGATACAAATTTTCCTTTCCCTCCCGGCCTTTCTTGTCTGTCTGTGTCAAGGAGACGATTCGTTCCCTCTTTGATTTAGGCATCTCTGTTTGTCTCTGCGGTCACGCTCCAGAACTCTCTCACACAGAGCTGAACCTTGAAAATGAAACACAAGGGCCTCACTGAGCGTGTCGGCAACCGAGAGAGCCAGAGACTCACAAAGGGCGATTTCCCAAAACTCAAAAAAGAAAATCTCTCGGGCGTGGAGGCGCCGCACCGGGCCGCAGCCGGACCGCAACTTCTCTCATGGCAAATTATGCCATTTCCAGCAATAGTAGCTACATACTTTGTTCTCTATCGAGACCCTCTGAAACCCTGGGAATATAACGGCTCTCCATCATACTCATTGCTCACAATTTCCCGGCACGAGCAATCGTCTCTCGCGTGAAATCTTCTCGCCAGTTGCCAAAGTCTTTCAAATTTCGTGTGCCCTTGTACTTGAGTTGCAGGAGATCTCCAATCTCGTCACATGCTATCAGGAGTCTGTCCAGGTCGTCCTTATTGTGCGATGCACTGACGCAGAACCTCACGCGAGATTTGACCAGAGGTGTGGCAGGATACGCTACGATGACCACAGCAATCTTGCGCCTCAGCATCTCATGACTGAAAGCAGGCATCTTTGCTGGATTGTACAACAACAGTGGAATGATGGGGGAGTAATCGTGTCCATAGATGATGAACCCGAGCTTCTTCAATCCGACGTGAAGATAGATGCTGTTGAAGGCAAGTCTCTGCACTCTCTCGACACCATCAAGTCCAGGTATCTCTCTTGCAATACTGCGCAGAGATGTACTGATCTGTTGGATGATGATAGGCGACATTGCTTCTGCAAGGACAGATCCGGCATTTGTTAGTCTGAGTGCTTCAATCATGTGCTGCTCGCCTGCAATGTAACCACCAGCGGCGCCGAAAGACTTGGTAAAAGTTCCCATCAGAATGTCGACCTTGGCAGGAGAGATGTCATAAAAGTCGCAAACTCCTCTGCCTCGCCTTCCAAGGGCACCTATGGAATGCGCTTCGTCGATGAAGAGGTAGAATTTGTACTTTTCCTTCAGCGCAATGAGGCCAGGCAAATTACACATGGTACCTTCCATCGAGTAGAGGCCCTCAACAACGACGAGAATCTTGCGCCAGGGACGGTGGGTTCGAGGCTGCCCCTGAGAAATGACCTCCCTCAGGAGTCTCTCGAGGGATGCCATATTGTTATGATCAAAGATTCGAATCGAAGCTCCGGATAAACGTGAGCCCCATCTGATACTAGCGTGATTCAGTTCGTCTGAGATCACCAGACATCCTTTGTTGACGAGTGCCGAGAATATGGTCGCGTTGACTCCAAAGCCTTGGGAGAACACGCTCGAGGCCGGCTTGCCGACGAATCTGGCAACAAGCGCCTCTAATTCCTGATGTATGTCGAGGGTTCCAGCCTCTGATCTAGTAGCACAAGATGAGACACCGACCTTCTTGACCACATCCTCCACGTCGTCCGCACATGCACCGACACTCTCGGCGTACCCAAGATAATTGTAGCTAGACATATTCAAGCACTCTGTAGTCTTGCCAGTGAGCTCGAACGACAAGTTGTGATCATGTGATTCACGATCGAGTAAGGTTATATAACGTCCAGGCACGCCGGTCGTAGGACGATTGAAACAATCGTTGATTCTGAGTTTCAGCCTGCGCACGTAAAAGTTGTCAAAGTCGGAATTGAGTGGCGCATAGCCGTTCTGCTGCTGAAGATGAGCATATCTTTCCTTTGCAAATCGCTTTCCAAAGAAATCGCGAACATGCCCGAGCACGATGAAGATCAGGTAAGATATATATGTCGTAAGCAAGAAATAATATGGCGGCTCTTCCTCGATGTGATTCTCGGGTGGGCCCGTCGCTGCCGAAGGCACTTTGTGAGATTCATCCAACAATGGAGCATATTGAGAAGCCTTCTGTTCTTGTACTCGTCTGGTGAGAGATCCATGTCGAGTTTCGAGACCATTGCCAGTGGAGCCACCATTAGATAAGCCATGAGTGTCATTTGATGCACTTTGCTTCGGAGAGGAAAAGACCGGGCTCAGGCTAGCCTGGGTGAGTGTTGGCTCAGCCATCTTTTGAGAGTTATATGGTGATGATGGTTTGCCCGGGGAGGAGGTGCTGAAGAAATTGAACTTCCCAGACTTTGTGGAAGAGTCAGACCTGGATGAGGAAGTCCTATTCAGTGTCTCATATGGATTTGAATCCGCAACGAGAGAACGTGTTGCGACCATGGTTTTATCGCAGAATCAGGACAGCCGGCAGCAACGAGAGAGAGCTATTATCGCTCGACTGTTGTTGATCAACGAAACACAATGTAGAAGGACTCCCAGATTTTCGCAGAGATTGCGAGCACCGTCCTCCTGAGACCGACAAGCGCTGGGAACTTGTTTCGAGCCGTTCTTTGACGTGGATGATGCTGCACAAGATACAGCCGAAGATTCATGAGGTGATGAGACCTGAGCTCGGAGCGGAATTCGGCCCGCTCGTGAGTGAACTCAACAAAATCGCGCTCCCTCGAATCCAATCAGAATTGGAGCCGCGAGATTGGCTTCCACTACCAGTTCCGTGCTAGCAAAAAAGCTCACCTGGGAGAGCACATAATCCCATCATCATGGGCAAGACGATGCAAGACACAAGAAGAGCTTATAGTGGCTGGCAATTCATTGAAGCTATAAGGTAAATGATGCAGAATTGCCTGTAATGTTCGAAACCCCGAGGATGTCTCGTGGCCCAGATCCGGTGATATGCTTTGTTGCACAACTATGAGCATACCAAGCTATCTACCTATTCTTACTGGTCCTATAGGGGCTTGAATTTCACCAGACTCGAGGAGACGATTTACGTGGTGAAACAAGCACGACAAGCCGTCTCGCACAAATTGTAAGCTTGATGACAAGACTTGGGCAGACTTAAAGTCCCATGTTCTTCGCCATACGTTGGAACATCTGCTCATATGCATCGTGAACTTCTGGAATGACAATGTTGAATTCCTTGAGCTTAGCCTCGAGTTTTGATGTGTCGAGCTCGCAGTTTGATCGCCCAGCCTTGATGACCTTAGCCTGCTCCTCGAGGGAGAAATTTTGCCATGTGAAGTCTGGTTTGATGTACTTCTTGTACAAAGCAAGGACTTCATTGTGAGAGATAGCACCTGGGTTTGTGAAGTTGTAAATTCCGGTGACGTGATTTTCAAACATGGCAATGGATGCAGGAAGTAGATCGTGAAGGAGCGTGTTTGAGTTTGGGATGTCCACTACCTTTTCATACTTGGTGATCTTGGTAACAAAGTTTCGCGAGTGCAGATCGTCCGAAACTGGCATCCTGAGACGTAGGTTGAGGACGTTGTCGTAATTTGCGATGATTTTCTCGACTTGTGCTTTTGTCTTTGAATAGAATGACTCATCAAAGTTGGCCTCGCTGGTCTCTGTGAAGCCTTTACCGGATCGCATTGGATGGGCTTCGTCATACTTGAAGATACATCCAGTAGCAAAGTTCGTCATGTGAACGCCCTTTAGCCAACAGACATCAGCAAGATTGAGTGTTCCGATGACGTTCGAACGAATGGTGGCTTGTTTGTTGTCCTCGCACCAGTCTACGTTTGGTCTACCAGTCTGTCCAGCGCAGTTGAGAACATGAGTGGGTTTGTACTCTTCGATCTCTCTGAGGACGGACTCTCGTTCCTCAAGTCTGCAAGATGCACCTTTGACCTCCTTGCCCTGAGACTTGAGCATCTCGATCAGAGTGCTCCCGATCCATCCACGAGGTCCAAAGACTAGGATTCTGTTCTGTTCAGTAGCCATAATTTTCTGAAGTGAAGGTGAAAAGTGATTGAAAAGAGTGGTTGGAAAAAGGATCGAGCCAAAACAAGACGGATCCTGTTTCCATATACACTGGGTTAGAAATCAAAGCTGGGAGGCGAGGCGAGGCGAGTGAGGGATGCAGGGAGGAGCCTAGACAGGGGGTTTCAGCTTCGGTGCCACAATCTTCTGTTTCTCGATTCATGCACGAGAGCTCCTGAGGGCAGAAACGAATCTGATTGGCCGCAAAGCTGGAATAAGGTGATCTGCTCTGCCGAATCGAGCGTACGAAAGTCGCACGTGTCTGTCCCTGTCACGAGCATGAATTTCGACAGGCTGTTCTGCGGCCTTGTAGAAGAGTGTCTCACAAAGTGGCGAATGCTCAGCTTTCCAAGTAGTATTCCAGCAGTTGCTCTGGTGATCGCTAGGCAGCGCTGATGAGGGCTTTCATTCGGCAAACCTCTAGGATTATCGTCAGATTTCGGCAATTTCAGAGTCGTAGCGATTCCTTCCTTGTAGGACAAGCCCAAATAAGCACTTGCAGCAAGGAGCCATGTAAGGTGCTTCGATAAAAAGCCCTCCCCATGATCCCGCCCGGCACATTTTCTGCCAGCAGAAGTGCCACACGCCACTCTAGCAAGCTCGACGCACAAGTGGAATCAGATTGGGTGCTCGGGGATGTATGCCCACGTCGATGTCAGAAGAGGGTATTTGTTTGTCCACTCGAAGACCATGATTGTCTACGGTAAGCACTGCGAAAACGTCTACACGATTCGTTCAGGAAATAAGAACAGAGAGGGAGAGAAAATCTGCCCTAGGCAACGTGAATATTTCAAAAGCGCACTTGTTGACCTAGTGGCTAGGGTGACCAGATCTGGCAAGACGGTACACTGAGTGCATATATTCCGACATCATATCATGATCGTGCAGAGGAGGGCCTGCGAAGCACCCGAGGAAGCAAGCCAAGCTTGTGCCAAGGCCATGAAAGAAGGCACCAATCTTGCTGGCACAAGACCTGAAAGGGACGAAAACAAACCTTGAAAGGGTGCAGCAACACAAATTCAGCCCGGTCAAAGGACCACTTAAGGCTCTCGAGAGAGAAGGAGCTGCGTTCGAAGGGGTTTCCGATTTCGAGAGGCACAAGAGTGGTGGTGTAAGCCCTTCCCGAGACGCGTTTTCCCCTACCTGACACAGCTGAAGGAGGATTCTGCCATTTTGATCAGTGATCAGCTGAAATGGGAAGGGTTCAAAGATAACTACTTGAACGCTTCGTCCCCCCACCGCGTACTGTGCTGGTTCTCCCGAACACTCTTTCCAATCAACAGCTCTCTCTTGTTGCTGACGCGTCGTCACACCAGACGATTCTTCTCTGTCTCAAATCTACACATTTTTCTTAGTATCTCTATCCTAAATCGATAAAATGGCTTCATCAGGTTTGGGTCCAGTTTACATCGGTTCCACCAAATTTCCTGTAAGCTTTCCATGCTTCAAGTTGCGATTCAGCATGCTCCTTGGAGACTTCTGACGCGTCGTGCTGACGTTTACAGGTTCGGGACGATACAAAGAACATCCTCATCACCGGAGGAGCAGGATTTATTGCCTCGTATGTCGTGAGGCACTTCACTCTTCAATACCCAGAGTATCATGTCATCTCTTATGACAAATTGGACTATTGTGCATCGAGAAACAACACAGCAGCTCTCGATGATCGACCAAACTTCACCTTTGAGCAGGGAGACATCACTGACCCAGAGGTCACCCTGGCGGTCTTGAAGAAGCACAATGTCGACACAATTATGCACTATGCAGCCCAGTCTCATGTCGACTTGTCCTTTGGAAACTCCTACACATTCACCAACGCAAACGTTCTGGGAACCCACGTGCTTCTTGAGTGTGCAAAGAATGCCGGTGTGAAACGATTCATTCACATCTCGACTGATGAGGTTTATGGAGAGGTTGAGGCAGATGGAGACGATCTTCTCGAAACAGCCCTTTTAGCCCCTACCAACCCCTATGCAGCTTCGAAGGCCGCAGCAGAGATGATTGTGAACGCCTACTACAAGTCGTACAAGCTTCCAATCATCATCGTCCGATCCAACAACGTGTACGGACCTCATCAGTATCCCGAGAAGGTTATTCCAAAATTCTCCTGTTTGTTGAACCGAGGACGTAAGGCCATTTTGCACGGAGACGGGTCCCCAACAAGACGATACTTGTTTGCCGGAGACGCTGCTGATGCCTTTGATACCATTTTCCACAAAGGATCAGTCGGTCAGATTTACAACATTGGATCGCGAGACGAGATCTCAAACAAGGACCTCTGTGGATTGTTGCTCGATGAGTTTGGTTATCCAAGAGCTGACTTCGACAAATGGGTTGAGCACACCCATGACAGACCTTTCAACGACATGCGATATGCCGTTGATGCTGCTAAGATTTCGCAACTGGGATGGACCCAGAAGACGAGCTTCGCAAAGGGTCTGAAGCTGACTGTAGAATGGTACCGACAATTCGGGGAGACCTGGTGGGGAGATATGTAAGTCACAGTTTCAAGCCTCTATATCTCGTGCTAACAATATCCGCAGTGGTCACTGTCTCAGTGCTTTCCCTCTTGCTGATACTGAGAATCATGCACCAAAACTTTCTCAGCCTGGTGAGACTGTCAACGTGTAGGATGAGCTCTACGACAGTGAGACTCAGAGTGCTTTCATGAAGAACTCTGCACCCGCAACATGCATCCATCAAGCTATATTTGCAGACACGTATAGAGTACGCAAAATAGCACAACATATACACATTTAGCGAGCGAGGACAATGGAAGTAGGTCCTCATATATACAGAATTTGGGCAATTGTTTGTAAACACGACCAAAACTGCCTTTGCTCTCGAATGCTCGTGCTCGTGCTGGTGTGTGTCTGCTCTATTAATGGGGAGCTGAAACTAAGATGTGCTTATTTATTGTTGATTACATTGTACACCTGGTCCTGCTTCATCCTCGTCTTCATCGTCTGTCCAATTAGGATCATTTTGCCTGGCGTCTCCACCAAAGTCTTCTAGGTTGCCGACTTCGCCCACGATTTCCTCCTCGATGAGTTCGTCTGAAGTGGGTGAAACTTGAGTGGCGGCAATCTGAATGGGTTTCTGTGGCAGGAGTGAGGCGAGTCTTGAATATTCTGCTTTCTCCGAGAGGAAATTGTCTTCGGGAAATTCAATCTGCACAACGAGGTAGAGATCTCCGAATCCCTCCATTCGATGACCGACTGGCATCCCTTCGCCTTTGACGAGGATGACTTGTCCCGGTCTGAGGACTCTGCCGACGGGAGAGGTATAGTGGAGTCGTCTGCCGTCGAGATGGGTGAGGATCACTCTGGAGAAGCCCGAGAGGGCTTCGGCGAGGGTGACTCTGACGTTGGCTCTCAGGTCGGCACCGAGTCTCTCAAAGGTCTCGTGGGCGCGTTGCACGAGGGTGATGATGACGTCGCCGGTCTCTCCGCCGGGCACTTCGTCTGCTTGACCCTTGAGGAGGAGTTGTTCCTTGTCGTGCATGCCCTTGTCGATGAAGACTTCCATGATTTTGACCTCGTCGATGACTTTTTTGCCCTTGCACCGTTTACATCGGTCTTTGTCCTTGATTGTCTGTCCTGATCCCTCGCACGCAGGACATTCGACCTGTTGTTGACTGTACATGCCTGGACCGACCATCATGCTCGCAGTCTTGGATCCCTTGCCATCGCACGCGGGACATTTGCTCGGAGCATGGCCCGTCCGGCATCCGGACCCCGTACAGTGATGACAGATCTTGTTGCGGGTCCCCTTCAGTTTCGTCGTCTTGCCGCGATAGAGGTCCTCCAGGGAGACTGAGTACTCATGCTCGACATTTTGCTTGCGTGAAGTCTTGCGTGGAGGATATCGACCGGGTGCTCCCCCCATACCACCACCACCTCCTCTTCCACCACCACCACCAGGCATACCACCTCCAAACATTTGTGCAAAGAGATCGTCCATGTCCATGCCACCAGGCCCCATCGGACCATCTTTCATGCCATCCAGACCCATCTCATCATACTGTGCCCTAGTCTCTGGTTCGCGAAGGATATCGTAGGCCTCCTGAATCTCTCTGAACTTCTGTGCCGCTTGCTCCCTCTCAGTCTCTGGTTTCTTGTCTGGATGTTCCCGACGGACGAGATTATGGTAGGCCTTTTTGATATCTGCAGCACCAGCGTCAGGCGTCACCCCGAGTAAGTCGTAGAGTTGGGTATCGACCACAGAAGGCATCTCCTTCTCCTTTCACAACTTTCAGGACCCTTCTTCAATCGAGTCTAGTGGTCGTCTCTATTGTCTACTTTGCAAGTGATTGAGAGCACCTCGAACGCAACTTGATCCGGTTCGGTCCAGACTTCTTGCCATGAGAGCGAGCCATGGCACCACCCTGACCATCTCCCAAGCGGTGTGCAGAGACATCATTCTGCCCAAGAATTTTGTGATGAGCAGTTTTGACATCCGAGCGATCCGAGGAGTTCTCTCTATTCCCGCACTTCTCCTTGAACTGCAACACAAACAATGCGAATGAATGGGACTGGAAGCAGCACAGAGCCGATCAAGAGTGAGGATATATAAACATTGTACTAGCACTAGGTTCGATATCTACATGGTCATTCTCAGCAGGAAAATCGGGGCCAACCTCTTTGAAAGTTGACCTTGACTTGTGTGTGTGTCATTAGAATTATAAGTTTGGTCCAGTGACTGCAGGGTCTCTGCTAGTCCTGATGCGCCGACTCCTCGTCGCCCTTCCTGCCTGCAGACTTGGCTCGGATAAAGTTACTGAGGTCGCCGACTGGCAGCGTGAGTGGAAAGTCGAGCGAGTCGAGGAGGATGACAATCAGGAGATACCAGCCAGCCATACAACAGACGAATCCGAATGCGCCTGCTGCAGTGGTGAGTTTTCCGGCGATGGCGAGGTTTCCGTTCGAGACTTGCCAGTAAGTCGCTGCGAGGAGGATGAAGGCCATGTCGACTGTGATGAAGATGATGGCAAATACAATGTTTGTCCTGAGACTGATGATGAAGTAGATGAAACACATCACGCCCCAAAACATGAGATAGAAGGCCAGGCCAGAGTTGTAGGCTACAGTGGCTGTGCCCTCGGCCGCCGTGGCACCGTAGGCCGTCTGGATGCCGTAGTAGGATGAATTGATTGTCGCGAAACTGAGCCAGAAGGCACCAAAGGACACAAAGACGACAAAAGGAAAGGTGTTGCCGAGGAAGAACTCGAGGAAGCCGCCCATGACCATACACATGCCGCCGAGATAGTAGAAGGATCCGAGGAGGATCTCTGGCGCACCAGCTCCTCGCCAACCCATCAAGACGCAAGACAGCGGAGTCAGCGCCAGGAGAAAGCCCACGATGGCCAGAGGTGTCGGATTTGCAAAGGTCTTTCGCAGATTGCCAGCCCTAGCCTGTCAGTCTTCCAATCGAAGATTCCAGATCCCATGAAGAGACTTGGAGACATGACGTACACGTTGGTCTTTGGGTTGAGGTACATGCGTTCAAACATCTCCGGTGTCAGTGTCAAACCGGTCGTCGTGCGTTGCAGGAGATTGCTATCCATGTCGTTGTAGTTGCTGCCCTTGTAGTGGTCTCGAGCCAGAGGATCATTTGCATAACCACTCGTAGGATAACCACCGTCAGAGGGCATGTTTGGGGACAGATGCTCAGTCTTTTCGCGCACTGCGGCTTCGTGAGACATGGTGGGTGTCAAGAGTGGTTGAGCGAAAGTTGAGTGATTGCGTGCAAGTCACTCTCAATGATTCAAGTCGAGATGGAGGATTGCGGAAGCTAATTGCAAGTGTCTGGTATCTGTCTTGTTAGCATAGATACCCTTCTTATACCACAATTCCCCACCCCCTCATCTTCTGAACATCCTCTCCCTGGCATCTGCTCGAGAATAGTCGTGATAGCTTCCCCGCGTTTGGACCAGGTCACGAGCACAGAAAGCCCCCTGTCCATCATGTGTGGTGGGACATTGAAACGGAGGCGCGGCTCTCCGGAACGTATAACTCTCTCCCTTTCTCCCTTCAACTCTTCCCCGAGCAGCCCCATATCTGGCGAGCTAGAAAGGAGGATTTATCACATTGACATGCCATGAGATGATACTTTGACATGTATTAGCCAATAGAGGTCAAAGAGCACGGTCGATGCCCCTAATCCTCTCTTGTTTTTTCTGCTTGTACCTGCTGACGGCGGGGTGGGTTGTCCGGGAGAGGTGTGCGTGTGGCCCGCTGGGCGGAGACGAGAGGGGGGCGCCTGGCTTTTCTGCAGATCAGCTTCTGCGTGGGGCGGAGAGGAAGATCGGATCTGCTCGGACTGAATCAGAGGAACTGCTTGGGGACAAAGAAGGGCTGAATTGGTTGGCTGAGGGGTTGTCTGAATGGGTGGGCGAGTGCGGGGAGAAGATCCTCCTTTCGCTCCGCACGTTTCATGAACGCTTCAAACAAGCAAGTCCGAGGGGTCTCCTGCCTCGCTTCACTGCCAGCGCCTTGTCCTGCTTGGACTCTGCCTTATGGGACACTATCCCCGTAGAAGATGTGATCTGTGTACCTGACGAGGGTGGTTGACGGGAGCAGATCCTTACGTGTGTATGTGTGCCGATTTGGCATGCTAAGGGTCTCATCTCCCACCGCCTCACTTCTGTTGCGCTAAGGCAGTTGTAGCGCGATGCGAGAGCCAATCCTGGTCACGAGACGCCCATCCTCTTTTGAACTGCCGAGACGTGAAAGCGTCCCTGCGATTTCGTAACCAAAGGCAATTGATCTGCTGTCCCTCACGATTGATGCACCAATTGATGCATGAAGTGGGTGCTAAAGTAAATTCAGCATCAGATTCATATCTGATCGACTGATTTACGTGAAGAATAAACATGTCTTTTACTATTCTGGCTGCGTCTGACGTAAGCCTGCGTAGACAGAGCTTGCTATATGGCCAATATTAGAACTCCTGCCTTGATCAACCATGACTAGCCAAGACTCTTGGATCGTCCAGCACAAAATATACATCATATCCCTGTCAGCGCCCGATATGACAGTTTCGCAACTTCATTCAGTAGTGCAAGAGCATATTATACGGCACGACGTTTCATTTTGCCGACAATGACACTGTCTCGTCCAAAACACCTCGTGCGGACACTGACCAGTGGTACGCGAAGATCAAGTTCAATGCTGACACCTGGTCCAACATATGTTGGTGCTACCGTGATGATAACCTGATCCGCTGCCTCCTGTTGTAAGATACCCTTGATGACCGTTGCCCCACCTTCGACCATGACACTCTCTCCGAAAGCAGCAATTGTCTGGAAGATATCGGTCCACTTGAGCATCGATTCAGTTTCGTATGGTTTCTCTCTGGTGTCAATCAGGGGCACAACTGTCGCTTTTGTCTGAAGTCCCTCGCAATGATCCTTCAGCACGAGTTGTAGAGGCTGCTTCCCCATCCGTCTTCGTACATTTTTCATCAACTTTGATTCTGCTCCGAGAGCCAGTCGTCCCCTAGGGTCCAAAATGACAGGAATCGGTTGTTCACCTAGTGCGTATGACATCCCAAGATGATTGCGAGCATTCAGTCCTGGGTCATCGTTCAGAGCTGTTCCCACTCCGACAAGAATCAAATCGTGTCGACGTCGGAGCTCGTGTGTGACGCGAAAGCTCTCGGGACAGGAAATGATGAGTGGCTTCGAATTTGGTCCTGAGATCTTGCCATCAAGCGATTGTGCATAAGTCAAGGTCCGCTTGAAAGGCAAACAAGCATCCAAGAACTCATGCACTGTCTCTTCCAATGCGTTCTCTGGTGCAAGTGCTGGTCCGACATATCCGGTCGCGTCAAGGTCATCCGATGTTTCCCTACCACTTGACACCACGGCTAAGTCTCTTGAGTCTCAGTTTCGGGCATCACCTGCTTGGGATTTGTGAAGTCTTTACCTTGATCCAAGAACTGAAGCCTCTTTTTCAACGGCTCAACCCAATCGCCACTCTCGAAAGTTCTCCATTCCATGGCATCTTCTAATTTATACTCCCCAACTCTTCGTCGTTCCAACGCTACCATGTGAGCTGCAGAACCAAGCGCAAGCCCAAGATCGTGTATGAGGGATCTGACATAGGTGCCCGACGAGACCGTCATGCTGATATGTAACGCAAGAGGTTTCTGGCTCGTCGTGTCTACTTGTGTTGTTGTCAAATCAGACACCTCTGTTTTCTGTTTCTTGCTTGGAGGCTCGGCCCTCTCCAAGGACGCTTGAGGCACTTCATCAGTAGATGACAAATTCTGTTTGCCATCACCAGACTTCGCCTCCTCCGCTTGATTAGGAGTGGTTCTTTCGAGGTTTGCAATTCCTTCGTCATTCGTGGCTTCCTCCCTGCCTGAAGTTTGCAATTGTGCCAGTGCATCTGCACTCAATTTGATTTCATCAGGGGCTTCCTCGGTCGGTATCTCCCAATCATGCTGATGAGTGAATTTTGTGATGGCAAACTTTGTGACATGAGCAGGTCGAGCTTTGATCTCCGCTGGCAGAGGTTTTCCTTCTCGAGCATATTCATACAACGGTTTCCCTTGCATTTTCAAGGCTGAGTATATTGGGGGTGTTTGCATGATATGGCCCCGAAATTGGGCTAAGGTGTCTTCTATCTTCTCGGGGGTAATATGTTGCCATGGTCTGCGGTGCACTACCTTGCCTTCTGAATCATAAGTGTCTGTAGAACAACCAAACAGTGCAATAGCCTCATAATCTTTACTGCATGACAAGAATTTTCCGAGCTCTTTCGTACCTCTTCCAGTCCCTACTACCAAGACTCCACTCGCCAACGGATCTAGAGTTCCACCATGGCCCATCTTGATCTTGTTGTTGTGCCGACTTTTACGACCTTTGTTTCCCGACTCTGATCGCTCTTGCTGAGCCTTGATCTCTGGCTCAAAAAGGGGAGATTTCTTCAGGATATTTTGTAGATCATTGAGCAGACCTGCAGACGATATGCCGCTTGGCTTATTGATGGCAAAGAGCCCACTCATATGTCTTAGAAGTAATTTTGATTTAGATTAGGAGACTCTGCAGCTGAGCTCGCAGCAGCAGCAGAAGCAAGAAACTCCTCCCAGAAACAGCTTCGGTGGACGACGGATTTGTATGAGAAAAGAATTTCCTTGTCAGATGACGACTCTGTATACTCTATCCTCTTGTTACTGCTCGAAACGATAGAATAACTTTCTCAGCATCTTCAGCCACTCGGCGCCAGAGTCGGTATACGAAAGAATACGACAGTTTTATGAATACTACAACCATGAAACGCATCTGAGGCAACGCTCGACTTTCAGAAGGTAAAGGTCGTCTGCAGAGCGAAGCGTTCATCGCAGTCTTATTCGACTTAGGCAGGTATTTACTAACATAGCGCTACTAGTCAGCCGCGCGACGAAAAGCCTTGAAGCTTGCGAAACGATGGGTTTTGGCCTGCATACACCATAAGTATCAATCTGCTTGAAATGAAAGTAGCCTCCACTAGCCCATCAAAGCCGAGCACGCCGGCGGAACGAAAGACCATCCGCATCGTTGATGCTGCAAATGGTCGAGATCGGCCTGCAGATAGGGTGGTTATGAACTATCTACCATCAACTATTACAACACGTCGACCACAGTCTCCGACGAGGCGACCACCATCTTCCCAGAGTGACCATATCGGGAACAGTACTGAACAAATCTCTGCGCCAAAATCGCTGCAGACTCCTGCTCCAAAGGATGGTCATGACAACAGGTTCTTTCGTGCCTCAGAAGCTGCGCAGGCTATGCGCACGCCAACCACGAGTACGAAGAAACCAGCGTTCTTCACTGCAAATTCCTACTCTGGCGGTTCGAAAAGTTTGGCAATAACTCCGACTTTGCGACGTAGCGGCTCTGCAATCGAGGCAACTCCTACACACAATCTGAGAGCTGTTATTCCTAAAGGTTCTACACCTGGTGATCACTCGCCATCGAAACGACCACAAGTCCTCTCAAGAGCGCCCACCGCAGCGAGAGTCAATCTGCATCAGGATGCACCTTCTCCATCTCCAATATCACAAGACACCCTCAAGGCAACACACATTCCTGCAAGTGTGGAGCCGCGGCCGTTACCTAACGTAGCTGTTCCAGGCAGACCTGAGGGGCTACTCCGGAGAATATCAAAGACGTCTATAGATTCACATGATGGCACTGTCTTACAGGCATCCATCGAATCACGTCCTGTCTTGCGCCACCACAAGTCTTCGCCGAGTCTCACTGTGGATGCAGAAACTGAGGGAAAACTAAACAGACTAGATGGCACGAATGGACTGCACTCAACAGAGGATTCTGGCTCCGGAACTGGTTCTAGTCTCAAAGAGGGTCATGCATCCCAATTGACACCTCTGGATGCTGCAGCTCACCGAGGACACAACATGGAGATGTCTGACAATACAATCTCTCAACCAGCTCAGACGAATCGCAAAATTATGGACCTTGAGATCCGAAACACTAGTCTTCTGGCCGTGAACAATCTCCTCGAGAAGCAGACGAGAAAGCAGGTCTCTGAGATGAAGGAGTTGCGAAAGCGTTTGACCCAGCTACAAAAATATCCAGCTATCGTACGGGATCTGAAGGAATTCTCTGACGTCGAGGACATTGGCGAAGAGGAGTTGCCAGAGGTCGGAGCTGAGGATGATCTACAAGAGATTGGCGATCAGCTACTACAGGCATCAACACGGGTCGATCTTGCGATTCGCAGAGCTGTATTGTTGTCGGAGCAGCTCTTGCAGGATGCTCAAAAGGGACTACAGTACAGGCCGCGGGAGAGTGAGATTGGGGTCGGTATGCGGAAGGTTCTTGTAGACAGTACGATGGATGAAAGTCTCCTTGTCGAGCAAGACCCTCTACTCGATGAATCTCAGCTACCTGATCCAGAGCTACTTCCTGAAGGGGTCTCTGACCACGAGATTTCAGGATTGGAAGTCAATCTTCTGGACAACATATGAGCTTGTATCAGTCCTGCTGGTGTCAAGGTGTGGACTCGCAAAGTTGGAAAATGATATTTACTGCTCAAGAAGACCAAAGCAATCTGTTATTGATGGGAGGTATGACATTACGAAGGATGATTTAGCGATGGCACAGGCTCACATGAGATTTTCGTGAATTGTGGCATGGATAGAGCAATGCAAGCCATGTAACAACGGAATGAGCCATATAGAAGTGTGTGTATTCATGTTGACAGACCTAATGAGTCACAAAATTCTTTCCCAAACTCGCACAAAGTCCTTTCCGTGTACAATCTAGGCAATTCTCGGATCCTCATTCTTATCGAGAATGCCCTCGCGAATCAATTCTGTTGGATCAGGTCTGGTCTCGAGCTTGGACTCGATTGTGTCTTCGATCTTTGCCTTTTCCAAAGCATTGACACCAGCTTGCACACCTCCCACCATATGGTTTGGCTCATCCTTGAGAATGTTCTTCTGAACCAATTCCTCTGGAGAAGATCGCAGTGCGATCTTCGCATCTAGAGAGTCCTTGAGTTGTTGTTGCTTCAGTTCTTCCTGCTTTGCCTGCAACCTAGAAAATCTTTGTCAGCTTCTGACAGATTCCAAGCTCTGTGTCTCGATCAACCAAGTAGGCACCGAAAGGGCTGCAGGATTGACATTGTTCACGCAAAGGACTTACGCTGGTGCAGCATTACTCTTCTTCAGAATGTTCTTCTCCATCAGTTCTTCTGGTGTCGGTCTGTGAGCGATCGCATCTGCGAGCTTCTTCTCCTCCTCATCGGCAAGTGGACCAGCAGATGCCTTTCTCGTGATGCCTGTAGTTGGTTCTGTTGTCGCTTCGCCAAGCTGTTCCTTTACGGCATTGATTGCCTGATGTCCCAACTCTGTTGCCTTTTCAATTCCTGCCGAAGCATATTGCTTTGCTTGTTCAATTGCGTTCTCCAGGCCAGACATATTGGAAGTCTCTTCTCGTTAAACTCTCGTCGCTAATAGTATGCAGTTAGACCCACAAAGATAGACAAGACTGAGCAAATCCATAACTCTGCTGTTTGTGGAGAGGAATTAGCGATCAGTTAGTCGCCAAGAACGAAACTGCCCTAACCCGGCACTGACGTATAGGCACATGCATTAATCACGTGACAGAAAGATATGTCGCGAGTGTCGCGTCGCGGATCGAAATGCAAATTACCCGAAGCCCGCATTACTGAAGGACGCGCGATGAGTGTATCCTTCAAGACAAGATTCTATGCTCCTTGTCTGTGATGTCAGAGAATTAGAGTTGGTCGATCGCGAATAGGTACAGAGCGGTCAAGAGCAAGAGAACGAAGTGTGAGTCTTAACTTTTCTGAAGCTTGCGAGCACATTCGATCGCATCTACACCAGCTATGGTGGATAGTTCTTCGGTCGCTCCCAGGAGATCGGGCCGCCAGCGGAGCAGTCCGGTTCGAAAGTATCTGCAACAAGATTTTGATGGCGCTGCGACAGTGACGAGTGATTCTGACAGCCAGGAAAGCACCAGTGGAGCAGCTACGAAGCGGACAAAGAGGAAGCCGCCCGTAAAGCGATCCGCTAAGAGATCCAAGCAGAATAGCACCGTTGCCGCGCTAGAGGAACATGAATCGAGTGAGGATGAAGACGCTGAGAGAGAGGAGAATTATCTCTTCGCAGCGATTCTTGATGCAGACACT
Source organism: Taphrina sp. SM11 (assembly GCA_004000165.1). Classification (NCBI taxonomy): domain Eukaryota; kingdom Fungi; phylum Ascomycota; class Taphrinomycetes; order Taphrinales; family Taphrinaceae; genus Taphrina; species Taphrina sp. SM11. The sequence goes on along the minus strand of RHDT01000278.1, from coordinate 74,717 downwards.
TCGATCGATTCGTTGATCAGCGATTTCCTCGACTCCTACTCGGAAGATACGACCGAAGCTATAAGAGACCTTGTAAACTTTGTCTTGCGATGCTGTGGCACGAAGCAGGAAATTACTTCGTTCGATGTGGAGGATGTCGACACGATCCCGGAGACCCTCACACAATTACAAGATCACCTTACTGGGAAGGATCAGCATAAAGTTAGGCGAACCTTGGACACATATCCCTTAGTTTCCAAGAATAAGTCATACAAAAACTTTCGCAAACAGTTATCCGAGTTCTGGCGAGTCCTTGTCATCCATTCGGCAGACAAAGCACATCTCTACGATGACGAGATTGGTACACTCTTTCCATCCATGGAATCTTGGCTGGTGTCCATGAGCTCTTCGAGCTTGCGTGCTTTCCGTCACACGGCAACAACAATTTGTCTCACTATCATCACAAGTCTGGTCGACCTGGTCGCTAAGGAGGGTCGTGAGCTTGCAGTCGCACAAAAGCAGTCGTCTGTCGAGGAGAAAAAGGCAAAGAAAAGTCTTGCAAAGTTGAAGACCATACAAAAAATGATCAACACAAAAGCTTCTCACGTTGAGGCTTTGAATGAAATGATAACAAATTATTTCGACGCAGTCTTTGTGCACAGATATCGCGACATTGATGCAAAGGTCCGTAGCGAAAGTATCAGAGAACTAGGGTCATGGATGTTGAAATTGCCGGCTATGTTTTTTGACGGCCAGTATCTTCGTTACCTCGGCTGGGTCTTGTCTGATACACATGGCTCGACACGTCTGGAAGTCGTCAAGGCCTTGACGAAGCTCTACGCCTATGATGAATATGCTGGCAGTCTCAGACATTTCACGGAGCGATTCAAGTCTCGAATGATTGAGATCGCTCTCGAGGATGCAGAGAACAACATTCGTTGTGCTTCTCTGATTTTGTTGGACAAGGTACGTTTACGTGGGTATCTGGAAGAGGATGAGGTTGAGGTCCTGCTCACATGCGTGTTTGATACCGAGACGAAAGTGCGCGACAGTGCCTCGAATTTGTTTTGTGGAGTCTTGGCTGAGCGGGAGAATGATGTTATCGATGAAGGATTGAATGGCGTCGTTGAAGACTTTGGCGGTGCACAATCTAGTTGGATCAAGCTGAAAGTTCTTGTAAGTACAATAAAGACAATTGCAGGTCGAGTTGAGAGGAATCAGCAATCCCACACATTACCACTCGATATAGGCAGTGATCAATCACTCATCTGTCCGGGTCGTATCCGGACGGCTGCTACCACATTTCTGCAGGACATGAGAGACGTCGATTTCGACACGATTGCAGCATATCTGCTCTATGATAATAATGCTCAAAATCAGCCCACCAGTTCGAAGCCTGCAGACGTCCTCGAATCTGTCCTATACTTGAGTTCTGCTGAGGAATCTATTCTCTTGGAGGTGTTGGTTGCATGTGCGGAAATACATCATCGTCCAACAGATTCAAGGGCAGCCAAGAACATCGACAAGCAAGCTTCAGTGTCGGAAGCCCTCATCAAGGTGATTCCTAAATTGCTCGACCATTTCCCGGAGGCAGGCAAACTCACGACGATCCTGCAATTGTTTACTGTCTGCGACCTCGAGACATACTCGAGATTGAGGCAGACAGACGAATTTGAAAAGGTACTAGGAACCATCTGCGACATCTTCTTCAATTACAAGGATGAATCACTACTGCGTACAGTCGGAGGTGTGCTTCTGGTCTTGTCTCAAGAGGAATCCTTGAACACCTCTGTCAAGGACAAATTTTTGGATCTGCAGGACTCCGTCCGGAATGCTCTCTTGAAAGCCCGAAAGAACGATGCAGGAGTGGTGGTTACACACTTGCATCGCTTGGAGATAGTCTCATCTATCGATGACTGCATACTCATGTTCGAGGACACCTCGGGTGGTAGTCTCTTTGACAGCTCAAAGCAGTTTCTGGAATCGAGTGACCAACGTGTTCGAAGGCTCGCCCAATCTTCTCTCCTATCGTACTTCATGTGGAAGATTAGGCAACTTGTTGAGACTCGGTACGGCCTAGACTTGAAAGATGTAGACGATCTGATTGAAAGACGTGACGACATTCTCTTCATTCTCGATGCCCAAGTCGAACATGGTGACGAAAGTGCCGCCTCGACAGTCATCGAATTCGAAACAATCTTTACCAGTCTAAGCCAGATCGAGGCCTTCGATGGTCTCTCCGTCCGACGATCCTTGGATCCCAATCTACAGCAACTCATTCTCAGGACGTTGCGGAAGGAAATGAGGCGGTACGCAAGACTGACCAATCGACCAGTGGTCATTCCCGAAGAGTATGAGCTTGATGACGAGGAAGAGGACGAGTCTACCACAGAGAACGAGGCAGATCAAGCGCAGCCGGAATTGGCCGGCCGACTGGTCCGGTTGGAACACAAAATATGTTTCATCGCAGGGGAGATCGTACAGTCCATCATCCTCGACAAGATGGACAAGAGACATGCGGAATTACTCTTGAGCAATAAAGGCAAATTGGGGCATTCGTTTGATGCCATTCTCAAGGAACTGCCGGATGACTTGGTCAAGAAGAAAGCTACAACTGTTCGATCCAGGACTCAGCCGGTAGCCCTGCGTCAACAGACAGAGCAAGAGGTCCCGCTGGTTGACTCTGACGATGAAATTGAAGAGTCTTAGAAGACAGCGGTCTCTCAAGCAAATATGGTCCTGGCAAATGAGATACTTTGCGGTATTGGCAGCAGGACAGGTTCGGCATTTCTTTGCTTGATTTTTACAGACATCATTTCTTATATATGTACATACAAAGATATCATTATTGTAGACGAATCATCCTCTATGCAGCCGCCCAAGTGATACAAACCAATTTCTCCGGTCACCTCGTCCAGCAGGAGCCCATCCCCAATCCTCACTATCTGTTATTCACAATGCGTTCCTCACTAAGGAAAAGCTTCGCATACAAGTTTCGAAGGTTTGTCGCGTGGCTTGGAGACTAGTCAAAGTTGATCATGCCAGCCATATAAGTGATATAATCATATCCTTCTCCTTCGTCCTCAGGCATACCCTTTCTACTCTTGGAGTCGATCAGAGGCAAGTTCTGCACGAGAAATTCAGTTGCCGAATCGGCCAATAATGATTCGCGCAGATCCAACTCAGTGACATAGGGTTTACCTTCTGCCACATCTCGAAACGCAGTCAAGACCTGTTCAGGGGTATTCTGATCCTCCAGTTCTTCAATCATAAACGTCAGGAAAGAGTTCCAATTGACATTTCCATGTCGATCTCCGATGCGGTCGAGTATCGAGTCGAGTTCATGCGGCTCGAAGGTGAAGCCAAGACTAGCTAGAGCTGCAGGAAATTCGGATGATCCCAGAAGAGTGTTGGAATTCGTCTTGTCAAAGTGCCTGAAGACACTGTCAATCTCCTCCAACTGACCTGGTGTCACATTACTCTTCGAACTGGCTACAATCTGGTTCTCGATGAACTTGTGTTTTCTGAGGATGGCATCACGCGCAAGCCTAAATTCGTATTCCATATCTTCAAAAGAATAAATTGTATAATCATTCTCTTCCACGTTGGCACTTGTGCAGCTGTCTGCAGCTCCGCGAAGCTCAGCCAGAACATGCTGTAATGGTTCCAGATGCTCCACAAGCAGGACTGCTGTTTCCAATTGATCTTCTAGTTCGCCTTCAAAAGTGCTCAACTCTGTCGACAAGGTCTGAATCATTAGCGCAAAGTCGTTCGCTTGTTGAGCAAATGTCTTTCGAAGCTCTTCTTTGATACTAGCTCTATCAGTCGCTGATTCCTGGTATTTCCGATCCTTGAAGACTTACTCTCTGATCTTGGAGTTGATCAGTTGTGATCGTACACCTTCTGCACCGAGCAGGTCGTGCCAAAATTGATCAAATGTTGCCAATGACAATTTCCTTGGAGGATTATAGCCTTTCAGACCATATGTTCGTAATTTGGTTTGTATGTTGCCAAGCAGGGACTCCAGCGCTAATTTTTCTCTGATCCACTCCCTCTTTATGCCATTTTTGAATTGTGAGAATTCAAGTGCTTGTTGTTTGGCATCGCTGTATGATCCCGTGAATACAGCAGTCTTCCAGTCTGCGAGCAGCTTACTGATGGAGGCATGCAGAGTTCTCATTCTCTTTTCATAATCGTGCTGCATGGTCCAGGCAGTATGTACTGTGTCAGCAAATTTCTCCACTCTTCGCCCAGCTGTCTCTACTTTGTCCAGATGAGAGAAAGCATGGAAATATTGTGCGACGTATGTCATTAAGGAGCGTTCGTCTGGTCTGGACACATCGCAGACGTCCTCGACCTCAATCAATTTTGAGATGCCGATGTGCTCTTCAGCCAACTCAAAGACTAGCTTCATATTGCCACGATGGTCGCTTTTGTTTAACTTGTGATAATCGAGCAAGTCAGGTCTATAGCGATGCAGAAGAGCGCAGAATGCCAGACCATCAGTCCAAGAGCTCGTGAAGTTCCGGACATCTACATCGTTATAGTCCATCGTCTTTCGCTGACACCAGAGCAACAATCCTTCTTTGGCAGTGAGTCCTTCCACGTTGATGTCCGCAATCGTGAAACGTAGGATCAAAGTCCACAGAAGTCCACACAAAAGTTTCAGATTGCCGTCAATGAGATCTTGATGTATCAGATACCTATGAAGCGAGGGTGATCTGACTCACCTTCGGCACCAATATTGGTAAGAGGGATGTTTTTTGATCTTATATAGTCAAGTGCAATGTTGACATTTTCGGCTTTTTGAACACGAAGTCGAGGATTCTTATTGAACTTTCCCAACGGTTCGTCGCTGATGATTTCCTAGAAGTCTCAGCTATCGTGGACCCCGCAAGGAATGTCCATACAAGGAGCTGTATTAGCCTGATGCCATCACTTAGGCCGCTCACGATGTCTTTTACAGGAAGCACTTCTGGGCGTTTCGCAAGCTGCGTATTAAGCCATAATGTGAATCTTCCAAGAGTCAGAATGAATCAGCATAGTGTCCTATCCTTACGTCTTGGTTTGTACTTCGACCCAGCTCTCGTCAATCGTAGGTGATACCATCCGCGATTCGCCCAAGATCGCGCCACTTGGGTCGCGTCTTCTATACTACTGTCCACGCGTCCTTCGCTGCAAGAGAATAGGTTGCAAGAGCTGATTGAATGGACGAAGCTCTAAATGATATGTCAAAGCATCAAGATGACTCAAGCAGCAGCGATCGATTGCAAGGGAACAAAGAAGTGCATGTGGAGGAATTGATGGCATTATGTGGAGTTTTCGGTACACAAACGATCCGCCGGTACCGAACGTTCCTTCTACCGCGAGGAAAGACTCTCACAGACCAAATGTTGGGCTTTCTACGGAAATCATCGCCCCTGCTGATGCCAAAACCCAGTGAAATTCTGCTATTCATTGATTCCTGTGAGTGCATGTCGCAGATCTGCTGATGTGTATTTGAACAGGCTGTAGTCTGCCTAGTCGAGACCAGGAGATCGCACTTTTGGTGCCAAGCCAATCGGTTATATACCCCTTTCCATCTTCCACATGGCGAAGTCAGCGATACCTTGTGGATACGAAGAAAGTGGCCGCCCAAGCAATGCCTCTAACAAGACTACTTGGAACAAAGCATAACCAGATATAGCGCTTGATGGCGTTGAAGCAGTCGTAGTCTTCTGTGTTGAGCCCAGTGTAGAGTATGTCGTTCTCGTAACTCTCATCGATTGGAAGGATGCTATGTTTGCTATCGCCATTGAGAACATAGAGCTCAGTTCGCACCCGTACAACCTCGAAGAGCCATATACAAGGTAGGAAGACAGCCATGAGTACTACTATGTGTCCAGTCTTCACGGCTGCTCTTCGTAGAGGAATCGTGCCAGACCCAGCCCACGATCTTTCAAGATACCGTGAGACCGTCGCAACGAATGGCTGAGAGAGCTGAAATAGGCCCAATCGAGCAATAGACAGGCAAAAGTTCGGCAGGAAAATAGGTAGGAGTTTTGAATTTAGCTGCAGACATCTCCAATCGAAACGTTTGAACACAACCAGCTCTGTATTCCAAAGACGTAGTGGGGAAAGGGCTGTCGATAGAAGCACATCAAACACAAACCGAAGCAATGTCTGATGGAATCCAGCAGTCTTGCCTGAGAGTCTGGATGTCCACCCTTGCGCAGTCCGTAAGACACACTCGGTGCCAAGATGAACAGCAATTGCCTCCATCATTCTTCTCTTTGTTCTCGGTAATTGTCTATACAGTGTGAAGACGCTGCTGAAACTATCCGTAACCATATGACGTGGGTGGACATGAGAGGTCCTGGGATGAGCTTTTTCCTTTCCGACAGGAGCTGATGGTAGCCATTCCTTCACTTGGGATTCTGCTATGGCTAGAGTTCCGAGAACCTTGAAGGGCTGTTCCAAAGCCGGAACGCCTATCAGACACGCCGTAGACAGGTACGACCATATAGACGATGAGTCGATGAAAGACATGCCACCAGTTGGCAGCAAGATTGAGCAGACGATGATCAAGCTTGTGATTAGCCTCAAATAGTTGTCCTGCAAAAAAAATTCAACGCATCACACGCCCGAAGTTCCAGAATCCGAGAGGCTCGTCTCCGCTGTCATCGAGAAGTGCAAGTCAAAGGTGAGATCCCATGCCTCTTACAGATTGTCAGGCAGACCAAATGAAATCATAGAAGTAGAAACACGCAAGGCTGAATGAAGCGCGGGGTTCTGCCGCCATATCGAGCTCGCTTCTGCTTACCGTAGCAGGACGGCGAACTCTTGCACTTCGTGGAGGATCCGTCCCTTCGTTGCAAATCGAGCATGTCAACTTCATAGTGGTCATCACAATCGATGTGAAACTCTCATCTGCTCATAGCACTTGTACTTCTCGCCGCTACAATTTACACAAATCATATTCCTACTCATTCTGCCTTGTTGTGCAGCCACCCTCCCTAGTCTGCCACGCTTTGCTGCTCAAGACACACCATAACTAAAGGCTCTTCTTGGCAGTCCAACCCAGTCACTCGCGAAATAAATCACTCGTATCGGCATCTACTATACACAGACATACAGTTATAAAGACTCCCAATTTCCTTCACATTATTTTACAAACAGTCGGCCTCTCACACGTCATCTGCACCAGGTTCGTCTTCTTCCCCAATATCTGGTTCACTTCAGAAGACTGTTCTCCAGCAAGGCTCAAGACTGATGTCTTTTACGCTGACATAAATTGTGAAGCACTTTAGGCAAGTCAGAGCAGATCCATTAACACTTCAAGACCAAACTTCTGCCCAGACAAAGAAGTGTCCGGAGAACAAGCACTTTGAAGTGTGTGCCAGCGGTAAGCACCAATGGCATCTCAAACATCATCTCCTGAGTGCGTCTTGCCAGGAGATTACACAAAAGTGGAGGAAGAGGGTTCGCCTGTCGGGACAATTAAAGATGAGCTGGCACCCTTGACAGGCAGTGTCGCTCTTGATGATCTGTTCGCAGATGTGCATGTAGCGGAACCCAATTTGAAGCAAGAATCAGGGGATACCGCTACAAGCGTCAAAAGTGAGCAAGATCTCGGTGGCGATATCGAAGTCAAAGTGGATAATGCTGGTCAACCCATCTTGTCTAGAGCTGCAAAGGTGAAGGTGAAGAAGCATGAACCAATATTGTGGAACCACGTTCCCAGCGCCAGAGAAGAGGCTGGTCTTGCTTTCCAAGAATTAGAAACCTGCACATATCAGTCTAAGGACTATGGCGAATCTGGTCAAGAGGAGATGATGAGCTGCGATTGCAAACCTGATATTGGTATGTTGATCACTCAATGAAACTTGCTGCGTGGAACTAATTCAGACTAGTGGACGAGGAGAACTATGCTTGTGGAGAAGATTCGAATTGCATAAATCGACTCACCTCTATCGAGTGCACCGACGATGAGTGCAATTGCGGATCAAGATGTGCGAATCAGCGCTTTCAGCTTCGTGAATATGCTGGAGTGGATGTCTTCCATGCTGGCAAGAAAGGTTACGGCCTGAGGGCTCTAGTTGATCTCGACAAGGACATGTTTGTATACGAGTACATCGGCGAGGTGATTGGCGAAAAACGGTTTAGACAACGACAAAGAGAATATGAAGAACAGGGCGAAAGACACTTCTATTTCATGATGCTGCAAAAAGGCGAGTATATCGATGCGACCAAAAAAGGTGGATTTGGAAGATTCATCAATCATTCCTGCGAACCAAACTGTTATGTTGACAAATGGGTGGTCGGCAGCAAGCTCAGGATGGGAATCTTCACGAAGCGACAAATAGTCAAGGGAGAAGAATTGACCTTTGACTACAATGTGGACCGCTATGGTGGAGATGCGACACCATGCTATTGTGGTGAGCCGACTTGCTTGGGTTACATCGGTGGTAAGACGCAGACAGAAGCTGCCAATAAATTGCCCCAGAACGTCGTAGAAGCTCTCGGTATCGACGATGATGATGACTGGGACGACGCCAAGCCAAAAGCCAGTCGTCGTCGGAAGAAGGGACAGGATGATGAGGAGTATGTCAATGATCTCACTCCTCGGGCTATCAAGGAGACAGATGTCCCCAAGATCATGGGAACACTCTTGCAGACAAGTGAGCGCTGGCTCATCAAGAAGCTTTTGCAGCGTATTGCGAATGATGGCAATGAGGTGATCCAGTCAAAGATTGTCTCCCTCCATGGTTACCAGACCCTTGGCTCGAAATTGGAAAAGTGGAAGAAGGATTCTGAAATCTGTGCTCTGATACTCGACGTATTGCAGAAATGGCCTACCTTGACAAGAAACAAGATTTCAAGTTCGAAGATCGAGACGCATGTCAAGGCACTCGCCGAAGACGAGCAGATGTCCGAGGAGGTGAAGTCGATGTCAAGCAAGCTTCTGGAGATCTGGTCTAGTCTGGAAATGGCATATCGCATCCCACGGAGAATCAGACCAGCTAAGATCGATGTGACGAACCACGAGAAGGATAACGAGGCCTCACCGAAGGATCTTCAATCCCCGGGGAAGCATGAGCCAGAGGTTGTACCACGTCCCCAAGAGGTCTCTCGAGCCAGAGGACCTCGCAATCCTACTTATAGGCAGGATCAACCATGGCGGCGACAAGAAAGTGTCTATCGATCCAGAGAATCCTTACGACCTTTCAATACAAATCAGCCATCACAGAATCGAGGCTTCACCTTGCAGACGACGACTTCACGCCCGAACACACCAGTCAAGATTGATCCAATCAACCATGATCTGCAAGCCATTATTGATGCTGCAACGAAGAAGCAACAAGAACAGGCAGCTCTGCAACGGGCCCAGGAAGAGCAAAAGGCTCTTGAAGAGACAGCCAGGCTAAAAGCAGACGCCCTAAAACGAGCACAAAGAGCCCAAAGAAAGGCAGACCACCAAGCAAAGAAAGAGAAAAAGGCTGTTGAAAAGAGGCTTGCTCAGAAAGATCGCGCAAAGTCCAAGTCGAAATCCAAGGGCAATATGACTGATAGTGCCCCCGGCAAGGCCATTTCATCAAAGAACGATGCGGAAGATCAGAGGCGCCTGGAACGAATCTTTGCTAAATTCGTCCCCAATGTCACTGCCCAATATCAGACGAAGCTAGGCAAAGAACAATTCAAGCGACGAGCCAAAGAAGTGGTCAAGGCCCTCGTTGCGAAGGAAATGAAACGAGAACCGCGGGATTTTTCAGAGCTATCAGAGAGCAAGAAGGCCAAAGTCAAGGCATATGCCAGGGCTTTCATGCAGAAAGTGCTCGCGAGAACTACCACGACTCCCGCTGGCATTGAGGACAGGGTCGTTGTAGATGAGGCGGAGCCCTTGCCCGATATTGATCCTGCACCGGTGGCTAGCATTGCGCCAGTCTCACCCAAGACGCTGATAGCGATGATCGCCAAGGACGCCCAGGTGCACAGTAGCGAGGATGCCAAGGGGAAGGCTGATCCCGATGTGGGTGATTTGGATCTCGACGAGGACGACGCAGACCTCTCCTCGATCGTGTCATCTGATTCATCGCCGCCTGATTCGCCAAGTGAGGTCCTTACCGTTTCCGATAGCTTGAAGCGGCCTGCGATAGACAATAGCATTGAGAACGGAGAGATAAGCACAAAATACCCAAAATTAGCATAATAAAATGATTTAGCCTTTAAACTGAGTAAAGTAGAAACTCTCCCATTAAGAAGAACTGAGCTTGTGTTTCCGAGAAGCCGCCAAAAATGTGCAAGTGGAGCCGATCCAGCCATGATCGGTTGCAGATTTCGATGAGCTCATCAGGTATGGACAGTATATCCTCTCGCCATGCAATGGGCACTATATCTGTGGAGCTTGCAGCAGCTTTGAGAGGAAGAGGAGGAGAGAGAGAGGTGCCGTTGTGATTTGAGTCGGATGCTGCAGGACATTAGAGCACTGCATGCCGAAGTCGTTGCGTTTCGACAGAGGCTGAAGGAATTGGCGGGTGTGCAGCAGGTACAGAACATCAGTGCGGTGGCGAGAAGGATCGAGAGGGAATCACAGTTGCTGGAGTCGGCAAACAGGGACGATCATGTCTTTGCCTCGACCAATACACCGGACCTCGTCCGTATGTGGAGACTCGCGAGAAGCTTGCCCGGTCTGTATGCCTTCAACACCACCTTTCAGAGTTTCTCACGACGCAAGACGGACGCTGTCATGATCGACGTCGTCTATCGCAAAGGTCATGCGTGGATCGTCCGTAGCAGTCTGCGGTACCGTGCTCTCCTCTCGGAGATCATCAATCTGCCAATGACCCAGACCTCGGCAGGCATGGCGATGGATGAGGATGGGCCGGAGCCGGCACTGACGAAAGAAGAGTCCTTCATCAGCCTCGATTCCGGGTACAGTGAGGAGGAGGATCTCTTCTGCGACACCAACATGGCACAGTTGAGAGTCATCGACGGAGCCCGGAAACTGATTGAAGCCGCAGGCAACAACCTGAAACTCGGTGCCATGCCCTCAGTCTCCATCTACTTTCCCCGACTCTTGGAGGAATGCAGGAATGAGGACGATCGCTCAAACGTCCTGAAACTCTTTGACTTCCTCCGTAGGATGAATGTCGAGCCCGTGACTGAGATTGGCCCGGCCTTGTCCTTTGAACACAACATTGGCTTGCAGATGAAGGACGACTTTGGCAACGACGCACTGGTTCTGGCTGATCAAGCACCCGTCATGTTGGACCTCACGACGCTCTTTGTGTAAGTGGCTCCCCCTTAGGACGATTTCCCCCGTCCTTTGTCTGTTTGCTTTCTCCATCACTGACCTCTCCATTTCAGCCTGTGCTCGGACATCTCGAACGTCAATCAAGCAGAACTCCGACACAGTCACAAGGCTCTGGACTTCCAGATGCAAGAAGAAGCCACGGTCCCCTGTCTTCGCGACCGAATCTTCCCCATCATCAGCGGAGGCAGACCACTCGTCTGTACGCCCATGGCCCAAGGACGATTCTTTGAGATTGTCATGGAACTCGGATCCGCCTATGAGAGGGAACGCGCTAGACTCTTGTTCTCTCGGCAACCCGCACCACAATCCTGCCGCGAACTCTCTGCCATCTCCATCCATTCCTGGCCCGGCGACTTGAACCTCCCCATCCTCGCGCAGAGATTCGATATCGACACGCATTCCCCACAGATTCCCTTCACGACACAGTTCAAGACGGGCATTGCCCAAGATTGCTTCGAGAGTTGCTGGTATGGTAGACTCTTGACCTTGACTGCCAACCAGCAGGCCTGTAAGATTTTTCGAGAGGCCTTGTTCAGTTGGCCAAGCGAGATTGAGCCTAGGCCGGCAGTTCACCTCCATGCTGCCAGATCTCTCACCATGTATCATCGTCTGGCAAGAGCGGCAGATGAATGATACAGAGCACCTTTTGAAATTTTGTTTCGTGATGGATGCATATATCAGCGGCATTGATCATTTGGAGACGAATTAATTATTAAGACTACGAGTGATTTATATGCATTGCTTGGCTGTTGTGGACGACTTGCCATGGACCAGCTCAAGTGACTGGTTGGGTGTTATGCAAGCCCGGCTTCGTGTTTGGTAGAGTGCCGCTATGGACCCCACTGACTTGTTGTGGCTGCTGCTGTGATCCAGCAGAACGTCCAGGCGTTGCGGCACTGCTCGAGGCCAGACCTGTCGTTCGGTTCTCTGCATGTGCAGCTTGGCCACTCTTCTGTACGAGATGCTTCTCAAGGATCTGGAGATTGCGAGTGTTGCATTTATATACTATCAACAGGTCAGCCACATGTGTCATTGTCGCCATGTCAGCATGAGAAACTCACTCATGTCTGCAATATCACCAACAATGGGAATCAAGCCGATCCCAAAATCAACCACTACGTTGGCATACATCTGTGCGACAACGGCCTCCGGTAGACCACCATCCACAGATTTCGCCAGGTTGATGATCCTGTAGGCCAGAAGGGCATCAATGATGTCACCGATGAACGGAATCAGACCGATGATGGCAGCCCAGCCGACACGAAAGTGACAGCAGCAGCACGAGATGGATTCGTCCAGTCGATAAGCCTTCCTCTGAACCTTCTTCAGAATCTTGGCGTCGTGTTGAGAGAGCCCGGAGGGCGGCTGCTTGAGCTTCTTCCGCCTGCTGTCGTCTGCTTCAAAGTAGGGATTCTCGCCAAAGTGCAGATCGGGCATATTGCGCTTGAACAGGTACTTCATGACAACTCCTGCCATCTTTGTGAAAGGAAAAGTCTCAGCTTTGACTGGCGATTGTAAAAAGTGTGAGATCCAACTGAAGTGTCCTTGTCTCGAGAAGTGACAGGCAAGCAGATCCGATCGAGGGTCGATCTCCCTTCTCCTCTCGCGCTGATCAGCCGCAAAACAAAATCGCACCAGCCTCATCTCAGCAGTCACGTGACTGGTGATCATCTAAGCCACAAAGCGGGAGAAAATTGAGTGGAGCTCTTGTATGACACGTGAAACGTGGTTTGTTGCTGGAAATTGAGCCGCGCAGCGAAACGCTTGGTTTTACCAAAAGTCAGTCAGGCATTTGTGTTGCCTGGCCGACAGCAGCTTGCCAGTCAGACGGAGCATTTACCTTCAGTCATTGTCCCGGATACTGCACAGATTCGACCCCTCAAGGCAGCATAGAAGAGAGTTGCAATATGAGTACAGAAGAAACGAAACCAGTGACAACGACAGAACAGATCGCCTCTGCCATATCTGAAGCTGCATCGGTAGTGACAGATGAAGCAGCTGCTTTGTTTGGTAGTGCCAAGCAGGCCTTGACCACAGATGGCACGACAGAGACAAAAGCCACAGATTCCAAGAGCACGACAGAGACTATTTCGGAACCAAAGTCCATTGCAGAGGCGGCACCTGTGAGTATTCGACTCATTCATCTGCTTGTGTCCTTTTTGACTGACGAAACTTGCAGCACATTAGCTCCGAAAAGACAGCTGAGGAGAAGGATGACGACAAGGCGGACGAGGAAGAAGCTGACGTCCACTTCGAGCCCGTCATCAAGTTAGAGAAAGCTGTAGAGACGACGACGAACGAGGAGTCCGAGGAATCAGTCTTCAAGATGCGAGCCAAGCTCTTCAGATTCGACAAAGAGGCTGGAGAATGGAAGGAAAGAGGAACGGGCGACGTCAAATTCCTGAAACACAAGGAATCCAAGCGAACGAGACTGGTCATGCGACGTGATAAGACTCTCAAAGTCTGTGCCAATCACTACAGTAAGTCTACACGTCCCCCTCCATCGAAAGACAAAATCCAGATGACGGAGAACTCCTCGTTTGAGCAGAGCGTTGACATGTTCTATAGTCACACCAGATATGCAATTATCTCCCAACGTCGGCTCAGACAGATCTTGGGTCTACGCCACCTCTGCTGATGTCTCCGAAGGTGCGGCAACAGCTGACACCCTCGCCATCCGGTTCGCCAACTCTGAGAATGCAAAGTTATTCAAAGACGCTTTTGAGACTGCTCAGAAGGAGAATGAGGTTGCCTTTAAGAAATAGAAGAGTAATGATAGTATGACATTTGCATCCAGATCATTCCTCTCATGCATCAAGATTTTGTGTTTGGTGGTCCGAAAGGTTGAATGGGAAGAGAAACAATAAGAATGTGAATTGATGGGAAAAAGCAGGCTATGACGTGATGCTATGCCACATGACTACAGAAATGATTCATTCTTTTCATACATTGTAATCCGAGTGAAAGGTCCGCTTATACTGTCGCTCCAAATCTCGTCTGGTACTGGCCTCACGAAAGACGACAGGAGGTGACCCAGTCTGCCGTTCAATGCTCTTCTCCAACTTGATGCGTCCCAGGTCACTCATCTTCTTGAGATCCTGGAGGAAGGGACTCGCCTTGTCCTCCTCGGAATCGAAAATGTCGGTAAACGCGAGCGCCTGTTTGTCTCGCATCGACCGGATCGTGGCATCAATCTTGGCTGCATCGTGGGATCTCTGGATCTGATACTTGAAGACCCAGCTCGAGGTTGCAGAGGGGTCTGGTGGTCCAGAGACCGGTTTGCCATCAATCATGTTTGTGCCCTTGAGATGAAGCATGAGCTTGCCAGTGGAGCCCTTGGTCGCTGCCGAACCGGACTCTGACGTCTGCAGACCAGCTGCAGAGTCAGTGGGCGCCGCCGTTGACGACGCAGAATCTTCTTGCTCCTTTGTTGGCGGGGATTGCTGAGGCTTGCCACCAGAGGAAATCATCCGCTCGAGCGTCGATGACATGTTTTCGAGTGTGCCCTTGGAATTTGTCGATCTCGAAGAACTCGGCATCTTCTTGATCCGTTCGTTCTTCTGAGCAGCCTTCAAGGCCTCCAGCAGTTCTCCCTTTTGGCGTCTCTGTACCTCTTCCTCGGAGAGTGGCTCAATCACAATGTCCATGCTCGGAGTCTTGCCCTCGAGGGCTTCGAAGGTGAGCGACATGGATTGCCCGGGATACTGCTGGATGGCCATCTCCAACACTTTGTCCAGCTGTTTCAGACTCATGAGGAATTCTCGATGAGCAATGTTCTGGTCTGACGATCCGTGTATGCATTCATCCATCTCTTCGATCGAAATGTATTGGAAACCAAAGATCCTCTCCGTGTTGTGGTATGCCACAAAGATTCCGTCCATCTTACCGATTCTAACTTGCAGGGAGTATTTGAGGAATGCGGCTCGAATCATGTCATAATACTCTCGCTCGAATGACTCGAGAAGTCCAGTAGATTGCAGAATCTGGTAGCCTGCCCCTTCGTGTGCATTCTTGACATTCATACGTACCGGAAGCACGGCTCTCGTCTTGAGATCAAACGTGCCACTGCCAGGGAGTCTGGGATCAGTGCAATCTAGTTGAGACCTCATCAAGATTGATCCCAGTTTGCTGTAATGATATGCTTCACGAGATTTTTCTGTCGGCGCCTCAGCACTATTCTCCTTCTTGAGCTTCGAGAACTCTTCCGGGTCGAGCGTGAGCATCTTTTCCATGGACCGGCCCAGAAATGACAAGACTGTTTCACCACTGTCCATCGACTTGTCGGCATCGATGGCATAGATGCCATTGTTGTGTCGTAAGTATATCGATGCCGGTGCTCTTTGAGCCATGGTGAATTGTTTTGACTTTTTGGCGAATACGGTCGACAACCGTCTCAAGTTTACCGGCCGGTGGTTCGAGACGAGGTAATGGAATTGAGTCAAAACACCAGTCATACTCGAGGTAGAGCCGACGACTTTCAGTCCATGTTTACGAGCCAACTCATCAAGGGTCGAATCTCGAGAGGATGTGATGTATTCCGTCAGAGCATCGAAGTTAAAGTCCTTCACCGGTGTGATCTGCTGTAAGTATGGATCGAAATTATATACATGACTTCTCGGATCCTGCAGATAGTACACGCCCGGATTGAAGAGGACTCTGTCTAGTCCATGCGCCAGGTGTGGTACGGGTACATGCTCCGGTGGCGTGATGTCTACAATGTCTGACTCGACTTTGGCCTCTGTCGAGTTGTCAAAGGAACGCGTATCTGGACTCTCGGTCGCAGCCTCAGAACCTCTCGAATCACTCTTGGCCTTCCGAGGTCTTCTCTTGAGCTTCGAAGATGCCGCATACTCTACAGAGCCACGAGCATGTCCGGCATCCGAGGTGTTGGCCTCGACTTTCGACGGATCTGCCTGCTCAATTGAGTTCGAAGGGAGCGACCTTGAATCTGAGCTCGAGCGGAGGTTAGTCAAGGCCAATCGCCGTCGTCTGGAAAGTGGACGGGGGCCAGTCGCTCCGGCAGAGGATTGCTTTGCACGAGCTCGTGTCGATTGTGATTTACTAGATGCTTGGCGGACGGCCGTCACTTGTTCTCGCAGAGTCGACGCGCATCGACGACATCGCGTAGCTGTCGCCAGACTCGATGCCAAGCTACTCCATTGCAGCATGGTTCTCAACAGAGAAGTCAAGCCTTCCATCCAAATAGATAGAAATGATGGCATTCGTCAAACTAAATTTTCAGAGGAGCTCATGCGCCTGGCTGCTCACAGCTTCTGCATCATAGAAAAGCAGAAAAGTTGAAGAAGAATTCTGTCTGGATAAAGTAAACTATCCTGCTCGCCTCAGGCATCAAAACACTATCATGACGCTATGCATATGCCGGTCTGCTTTCCCCATTCTTAGCCGTCCCGGCGTATGACAGGCATGATACAGGAGAGGATGTAGAGAGCATGACAAACCCAAGAGCTCAAGACCTTCACCCAGACTACGGTGAAGTCTCTCCCGATGATGGCAAACATCTCGCCGTTATCATCGCCACCGACAGCCTCGTCAATCTTGATGACCTGCCAGCTGGTAATCAAGCTGGCTGTGTAACAGGTTGCAAGGAAGAAGATGACATGGAAGAGTGAGTAAATGTACTGTGTCTGAGACCTCTCGTCGTCTCCGTCAGCACTGTGGAAAGCTTCTTCGTCATCCTCCTCGTGGAGGGCGGAGGCAGGCAGAGCACCCGATTCGACTGCAGCAAGTAGTGCATCTTGTCTCATTCTCGCCCTCTCTGATGGCTCGCTCGTGATGGTCGAATCATCAAGCCTGATTCGTCCTTGATCGACGCCAGTCACAGAGGCGATGGCCGAAGATGATCTGAAGGCAGACCATGCGACAGCAAAGAAGGTAAAGAGTGCTCCGAAGATGATGGAAGCCGTCTGAGTACCTCGCGCTCGCGTGAGCGGATTGCAGTGGCTGTTGCCCTTCTCTGGTTCATTTGCCACGGCGGACATGGTCAAGTATGAAGTGTAGATGCATACCATGGCGGCTTGTGCGAGTCCAGACCTGGGATTGTACTCCTGCACAAGTGGGTGAATCGACGCTATCGTGGAGATGATGATCAGAATGAGATTGACAGTGATGAATGACTGATTCATTGAGCAGCCAGAAGATGCAAAGAAACCATACATGAGGCCGGTCAGAATGATTGCTCCCGAATACATGGCTACTGTGGATCCGACGAGGAGGGTTTGCCATGTCTTTGACTCTGTAGCCTCGTAGTTCTCGAGACATGTCTCTGCCCATGAGTGCGCAAAGTCAACCAAAAGACCGAGGCCAAACAGAATAAAGAGAACCGAGCCGGTCATCGCAAAGTAATTTGCCCACACCGCGAAGAATCCGTTGGGAATCAAGAAGGATAGAACGATCAAGAGTGCCCATAAGAACAGTTTGAAGCCCCACATACCATTCTGGATGATAGATCGCTTGTTCCTTGTTGACTGAACCCCGTACAGTGCTATCGCAAGCATAACGTGAAGCATACCGAGAGCAAAATTTATGCGGTGGACAGCGAGCACGCCGTAACACTTGCCGCCTTGACAGGTCAGCTGCATATAGTTCAGCGTAATTTTCTCGATCTGTTTGATCGCCCAGCCAGACATCATAATCCATGACAAGATCGAATTCAGCAGAAACAAGAGCGCATATGCGAGTCGGGTAGCAATCGAGGACTGACATGTCGTACAAGCCTTGCCGAACAACGCAAATAGACCTGAGCAGGCACAGGAAGTGATCATTGGTCCGATCCATGACCCGGCGGCCATGATTGGAATGGATATAAGAGCGCCCATTTCGATATTTCGAACGTGCGCTGTCTCTCGAATGAGATTTATGAGCGACTGCGACTGCAATGAATGTGGTTTTGCTGGTGAGAGCCTTCAAGCTCACAGCCAAGATACATTTCAGATCCTTGTCATCCTCTTCTGCTGCGAGGCGAGAATAGCATTGCTCAACTGAACGGGGCTCCTCTCGCCTGGTCTCCACAGTAGTTCGAGATTTCGTTGATGTTTCTTGACTTGTGTGAAGGAAGCATCGAAAGCCTGCTCGTCCACTGCCTTCGCAGCAGGAGACCATGTGTGCAGCGTTCGCAAGATCATGCTCGAGGTAGAGGATGTGCTCGTCGATATCGAAGCGCCTTTACCAGCCGATGTCCTTCTCTTTCATCCCACCGAACGTGGAGTATTTCTCGTTGGGACATATCTCCTAGATGAGCAGACCCGGGAGCGACACGGACAGATCTGCGTGTACAACTTGCAGTCTGTGGTTCCAGCACCAGACCTCAGGCCGAAGGAAAATGCTATCCTGCTGCATAAAATCGATTGTGATGCCATTCTCGATATGAAATGGCATGAAATTCGACTGTATGTGGCACATTCGACTGGTTCCATTTCGATATACAAATTGGAAATGGAGGAAGGACGATCAATCAGACCGACATTGTTGACTTGCAGGCAAGTTTTGAAACGAGCGTGTCTGATTATGAGTCTCTCAGTATCCGACTGTGGGGTCCTGACGTCTCATTCAGACGGCACGATTGCCATCTGGACACTTGACCTCATGCCAGTGTCGCAAATCAGAGTGGCAGAGCTCGAAGTGTGGATCCAGGCATGGGGTAATGAGCATGTTGTCTATGCCGGCTCGGACGATGCAGCATTCACAGCTTGGGACACACGACTTATGGCTCCCGAGCAAGACCTTGAAATCACTCCAATATTCCGCAACAGACGTACCCATGGCGCGGGGGTCACGGCAATCCTCCCTTTCTACGATGTACATTCCATTCTGACTGGCTCATATGACGACAAGATTCGACGTTTCGACCTTAGAAATCCCACCAGGCCCTTACAGGAACAAAATTTGGGCGGCGGTGTGTGGAGAATCTTGCCCAAGCAGAGAGGTGAATTGGCTGTCTGCTGCATGTATGATGGAGCCAAGATCATTGACCAAGAGTCATTCGGGATTATCAAGGAATGGAGGGCCCATGAGAGCATGGTCTACGGAGGTGATGTCACAGATGATGGCTGGATTGGTACCTGCAGCTTCTATGACAAGCGGGTCTGCATATGGAAGTGAGCTATAGAATCTACCATCAACCTCTCAAGTAAAGTCTAGCAGATCTTTCCTGTAGATTTTGTCGTTTTCTTCGTGTCTCTGATCGGCCCCACAAGTATTGAAATGATTTTGTGTTCTTGTAATTTCATGGCTGAATCAGATTTCTGAGTGCTTGCTCTTTCCCAATCAAGTGACATTCAACCAAGAGTCCCTTCAGGAAAGGAGTGGAGGAAACTGCGAAGAAGGTGAATGGCAACGACGTCTGTAAAAAAGATCCTCATCGTTGGACCGAAGCAATCTGGCAAACTCAGCTTCCTCGAAGCCCTGACAGGGACACTCCCATCTGCGATCCCACCAGATTCGCATGGAGGCCTGACTCACGAGTGTACGATCCGGAACCAATACTATGAAGCAATAGTCGGAATCTGGATCGAGGAATTTGAGGATGACAGAGCCGGATTGACAGAGTTTGTGGCATCATACGGATCTGATGAAGCCGCAGTGGTGCGTGATTCGCTCAATGTCCTCGTGGTGACGTTTCGAGAGGACCAGGACGAGGACAAGGTCATTCAACTCTTGGAAAGCGTCAAGAAAGTCGCAGACAAGTGTCCTTCAGAGACACTTTTACTGGCCATAGGCACGAGCTCTAGAGCTGGCAGAGGCTCTGCAGGGTCACAAGATGGGGAGACCGCATGGGAGGATATATGTCTCGACGAAGGCTTCGAATACATTGAGCTTGCTGCGTCTGGGAAGAATACATTCGGTGAGAAGCGTGGGATCGAGAGAGTCAAAGAGGCGATCGAGGCCTGTGATTGGAGTGAGCAAGCATCGGATCCGAGTGAAGAAGAGCTTCTCGCCGACCTGCTGAAAGAGGACAGTATTCTCAACGAGCACTTGCTCGACTCGGGAGAATCACAAAAGCCAATCAACCTGGATGAGGCAAAGATCGAAGACTTGGAACTCATGATGCAGAGGATGATGGCGGCAAGAGGTGAGTCAATCATGGAATCGGTATCTGAGTTGGCATAGACCTAACACTGTGACAGAGCACCTTCAGGACCTCGATCCGGAAGAGAAGAAACGTCAGGCAGCGAAGCTCGTGGCAGAAATCATGAAATCATCAGCTTGATGCGGAGGAAATTCTTTGAAGGAATCGGCATCATCTTAAAGTCATGTCGTGGCTCTATGGAATCATCTTATTCCGTCTCATGGTCTCAAAGACATTGACATATCCCTCGAAAGTATCCATATACCCTGTCCAACCCAGCTTTCTCGCCTTTGTCATGGATGCATAGACATCAAACTGTCGGCCCCAGACGAAATCAGCAAAACCAAAGGTTCCATGCTCGAATGTCTCTGCATCGAGCTTTTCACGTTTGGCAATCGCCTGCCAGGCATCCTTGACCTCCTTCCTCTCACTCCACTTGGCGAGGGAGATGCGATTGAGGACTACCGAGTTGTCCAGTTTCTGGGCATAGGAAGTCTCCTTGATTCGCAAGTTGATGGGTGGTGGGAAGGGCAAGGTCTTTTCTGTCTTGTAGGGCGTCTCGGCCGTAAAGTTGTCGCTCGGCACGGTCGTGCCAAAGTACCCTGCCAATCGAGGCCAGGTCTTGCACCAGGTATTGTGGTCCCCGTTGGTGATGTTGAAGAGTCCTGTGGCTGCAGGAGTCAGGGCCAACCATTCCTCAAATTCGGCAATCAGGTCGGCATGGGAGATGTCATCGAGCATGCCGTAGAACGTGGCATTCCCGGGGAAATAGAATGGCTCGCCCAGTTCCTTTGAGATGAGTGCATAGAGTGCGATACAGATGCTCAGGTTCATAAAGTTACCTTTTGCAAAACCAGCCTTGCACAAGTCAGCCCAATGGTTCGGAACGCTATGGAAAGAGGTAGAGAGGGTTGTGAGGAGGGAACTATACTCACCACATCGTTTGGCATGGCGATACTCCAATCCCAGCCTTGCTTGGGTGCGAGTTCCCGAAGGATGTCTTCTTGCGTATAGTAGAAATTCGGGGGATACTCCTCGCCATCGACCCGAGGATCCGTTTCCTCCATGGGACACATGACCTGTCCCAGATGCACCCCATAAAACTTGAGTCCACTCGTCAGGACGACGCGCTTGAGATTGCCCGGGTCGGCGAGGTGTAGTCCCTCGAGCAGATTTCGGAGCATCTTGCCATTCACCTCGCTCGCCTCTGATTCGTCGTCTTTGGCCATGTAGGCCGAGTAGAAGACATAGTGGACATTCTCCACCCCGCTCTCCCTCAAGTGTCTTGCCACCTCTTCCGGAGAACTCAACAGGTCGGCACTCGTATGCTTCACCTTGGCATAACTTTCCGTCGGCGGACGACTTCGACTACGGGCCAATATCAGCACATCATGTTCTTAGGCCCCCGGAACCAATCAGCCGTCCCCTCCCTAGCCAGTCGGGTCGTGGAGGGGGAAAGTGATTTGTGTGTCATTCTTACGAGATGGCATGGATCGTGCCCCATTTGGAACTCTCTGCAAGTCGCTTCACCGTCGCATTGCCAATGATCCCCGTGGCCCCAGTCACGAGAGCATTCGATTGATTGATATGAAGCGTCTCCTGAACCTGCATGCCCAACTGTCTGATTGTCTCCATTCTGGAATCACTCTTCCCTTACGAACCTTTTTTGCAGGGATTTATGGGAAAAGAACGTCCAAGGCTGTCTGATATGGAAGGGCGGAGGTGGGACGATGGCCATCTGCCAACTGCCACGAGAATGCTTAGCAATGCCCTTTCCCCCAAGTGGGATAAGAAGATTGACTGACCGGCTCTTGCTTTGCGTGGCGCAAGAGGGTTGATGTCATCTGCACAAGAAACCTGGTTTTGGGGGAAGGAAGCCGAGATTGCCGGACGCCCCGGAGAATCTTTTGGATTGAATAAAGGGAATTGGCAAATTACAGACAATCAGTCACGGTACAAGGTATGGTAGAATGCAAAAAGGCAATCGGTTCATTCATATGATTTTCAAGAGGCTAGATTATTCCGATTGCATCTTCCTCGTAATTCTCTTGTTAATGCTCCAGCCTAATACCTCCGCCTTTTGTAGTCTCGATCGTCCTCATACGCAGGCCTCTCCCTGCCTGAGCCACCACCGGATGCATTTGCAAGCCAAGGTGCACTTGGTGCACTCGGTACTGGAGGGGGAGGTGCACTTGACTGATATGTCGTCGGCGGCTGTCTGGCTCTAGGGTCCAGCGGAGGTTGATGCGAAGAAGGGGTGAAACCAATGTGGGAGTCATGATAGCTTCGTGGAGGACCTGACCGCATGTCAGGAGGACGCTCAAACCCAATGCCTTGACGACTTTGCCGAGGACGTTCTGAATATCGATCATGGTGACCAGATGGTTCATGTGGTCTCGAACCATGATTCAGACCCCTCTCTCCCCTGTCATAATTCCTCTCTCCTCGGTCACCGCGGTCACGTTCGATTCGTGCAGGACCATTCCTGTCTCGACTGCTATCCTCACGACGACCACCATAGGCAGGTGCCCTTGGCGGACCACGATCGTTCATCGGTCTTGGAGGGCCTCGGTATGCTGAACTGTGGCCATTGCTCAGAGAGTCCTTGTTGGGTTTCTGTCGACCACCGAGTCCCCCGCCAAGTCTTGTGGGCTTCCAGTGCTTGACAGTTCTACCGCGCTCGACATCTACCAAGATTCTTCTATCCCTGATCTTCAATCCATCAGTCTCCTTGTATGCCGCCTTCATGTCCTTCTCCCGCTCAAAGACGAGGAAGGCATAACCCCTGGGCTTATCTTCTTTCTTGCTTCGTACTATCCGTACGCGCTCGATTGGTCCATAACGCCCAAACTCCCGTTGTAAATCATCCTCCGTCACTTCGTATGAGAGCCGAGAAACAAAGAGCGTCTTGTAAGGGTCACCACGCACCTGTGTGTCCTCATTCGGATTGTAATCCTCGATAGCCTGTTGAAGCTCTTTCGCATATCGTTGCTTCTTTTCTGCTTGACGTCGCTTTTTGGCTTCATCAAAGGTCTCCGTTCCTTTGTAATCTGGATCATGTTGTCCAAAAAGAGATACGTAGTCAGCGATACCCGTGATGGCTGTTGTACATCTCTTCTCTGGATCGCTATCACTTGGTGCCAGGTATCGTAAAGGGGGTCGAGGTGCGAAAAGCTGTATGAGGGGAGGTCCCAGCTATATCAAATCAGACACACGCGACACAGATATTGGCAGGTACAAACCTGTGCAGACATAAGAATGATTGAAGAATCAAGAGATCCTGGGGCGAGAATTGATGATGACTTTGCTCTACTTATTTGCTACTCATGGACAGAACCCGTCAAGAAAGCATATGATGATTTGAGCTCCTCTCCAGCACTCCACACCACTGCTTCTAGATCGGACAAGGCTAACTTCTTGTGACCTTGGAGGCGAATGCAGATGCTGGAGAATATACAATCTTGCTATCAATATTGAATGATGTGCGATGTGCCAAGGACTACGATTCCCCGTCCAGACGTCAGTCCTGCAACGCAACAATCTATCGACTGTTGACAGCATTGGTCAGATAATTCAAGAAGAAAGCATCCTTATCACGTGAATCTGACTCGTTCGCTGCGCTATGTGGCCGTGAGCCTGATGTTTCTGACATTGTATGTTGTGTAATGGTGCGATCTGCAGCACCGCGCCCGAAGGACTGCTGACCTGGAGTTTTCAGAAGTGCAAGGAGAGACTGCTTGTGTTCTTGGGGTGGGGCCGGAGCACCGCCCCCCACGACATCCGGACCCATAGATCTCTGATGAGAGTCTTGTGAAGGTTTCAGAATCGCCAAGAGAGATTGGGCATTAGGATTGCTCTTCTTGTCCAACACATCTGCGTCCAGGTGCGGCGGCCTTGACATAAATCCTGGTGGTCCAATTGATGCCATAGGTATGCCCTGAGGGTGACGAGAGTGGTGGTGCAGAGGATAAGGATTAGGCGGCATGCTTGGTGGATGGGGTAGATGCATAGGCTCGCCTCTAAACTGATGAATGTTTGGTGGAGGATGTGTTATCTGTGGCATCATCCAGGGTGGCAATTGATGATGCTGCATAGCTGGGGAGTTGTTGAACAGGCGGGTCATGGGCGGTCCAGGTTGTTGTGGATGTTGTTGCACAGGTGCGCTGAAATGATGAGTGTTATCCCTTGGACGCAATTGTTCCATGATAGAAGTCTCAATGCTGGTATTGAGGAGACTGATGGGCATGGGAGGTTGGGACGCAGGGAACGCTCTAGCTTGACTTGTATCATTCCTCGTCCCGGATGATTGACCAGTTCGGAACAAAGATGCAAGGTCGATAACTTGTTTCTCGTCGCCTTGTGCATCAGCGAGTGTCCCTTCAGCATTCGTAGAGTCTGGCAGATCAACGATACCCAGCAGAAGTTTCAGAGCTTTTGAGGACGCTTCTGTACTTTTTGATCCGACCTCACCATCGTCGCCTGTAATAGTTGCTCGAGACTGTTCAGCAGGAGAATCCTTCATTGGTAGGTCGTTCTGTGATACTTCTTCTACTGGAGTCCGTGTCTCTCGTCGTGTATCCGATATTTTCTGATGGGATTTCTTCGTCGTTGGCCTGTTCCTCTTGATCCATCGACGCAGAGGTCCCAGAAATGGAGCAACCATGTAATACTTGTTGTTCTTTAAATTTCCGTGCTGACCTTTGCCCGACGTTTCCTTCTTGTAAGTCGGTAGGTCATCAAGAGCGAACCAGTCAATTTTCTAGTTCAGGTTAATTGAGAAGCATGGCGCGTGGTGTCGCGCTTACACTGATCTCCTTTCTCGTTTGTGGCTCGAACTTTGTGTCTTCAGGTATACCACGACATATATACAGTCGAACACTCTGTTCCTTCATGACGAGGTCTACAAAATCATCTGCCTTGAGGTATGGAGAGATATCATAGCCACATTCCTCACGAACCTGCCGTCGCGGTGAGCAATCAGAGCCAAAAAGTGAACGACAGATTGACATACTTCTCGAACGGCACAATCTGCATCTGCTTCACCTTGGTCTATTTTGCCTTTTGGAAAGCCCCAACCCGAGGATGCTTTCCAGCCTTTCACAAGTAGGCACTGTCTGTTAGCAAGCTATTTCAAAAACGTGACGACCACACCTTGTCGAGAGTTTGATTCAGGATGATTGCACCTCGAACAGGGACTCGGATCTTGTACTTTAGGAAATCGTCAAACGCAGCTTCATGTTGTCCACTGAACTTCCATAGTAAAGGGCAGTGCGAAAAAAGCGCGGCTGTGAAAGCTCTGAGGTTGACCGAGGGCAGTGCTGGATATTGCGGACGAAAGAAATCTTCATAGAACCAATGAGCTTGCTCCAGACCGAAACAGATCCGTGTCACAGATGACAATTCTTCCTCGGGAAGATTGATGATGAATCGGGCACTCAGATCATCCAATATGACATCAAGTAGTTGAGAAAGGGCATCCGCCTTCATAGATCAATCAATATTGGAGAGTCCAAGAGCGAGATCAAGTCTGCGTGTTCACAAGGACTTGCTAGGGCGGGCTATATGACAACTCAGGGGACCAAGAAAAGAAGATCGATCCGAGGCCTCTCAAATTCACAAAGGTTGCCGCAAATGAACCAGCAGCTCTATGTCAGAACAAACTAGCAGATGTGTTTCTAGCGGATGCCTCACATCGACACGACTCTGCAACCTATCCTCGACCTGAAGATAGACAGGGAGTGTCTGCGGGTGTCATTACCCCTTTGGGCTGGGCACATGCCAGTGCTGGCTCGGAGGGGGCGTCCCCCGGCAGACTCAACATGAAGCGAGCTTCGACGCCGAGTTTATTCTTCCCCAACGCCTGGTCAACTTCTTGGTCGCCCTTGCCTGCATCGTATAGCTCCTGGGTTCGACCTTGAGGACAAGTATCACCTGTCTGGCTAGCTTTTGGCAGAGTGTAGCGGCAGCTGTAGGGAAATGAAGGGCAATTCGGGGGTCCGCAAGTACTTGATTCTCTACAACTCTGTTGAAGCAGCTCTCTGGGCAGCAGTATGGTTCAGACTGATCTTTGTCGGCCAGGTCTCCAATTACAGGGAGGCACATGATCAAGTCTCTCCGTTCCTGCTCTGGGTGCAGACCAGTGCCATTCTCGAGGTGGTCCATGTCGCCCTCGGACTCGTGCCATCTCCTCTCTTCACGACAATCATGCAAGTAGCCTCCCGTCTACTCTTGGTGTGGGGCATCGATTACACTTTCCCACACATAACGGCAAACTCGGGCGCCTTTGTCTCGATGGTCACTGCCTGGTCAATCACAGAAGTCCTCCGATACTCCTACTACGCCATAAATCTGCAAGGTACCGTGCCAGATTCAGTCATGTGGTTGAGGTACACGCTCTTCTATGTGCTCTATCCCCTTGGTGCCGGAAGCGAATGTTGGCTCGTCTATCAATCTCTTGACGAGGCCGCCAAAATCAATCCGCTCTACAAGTGGGCTCTCGTTGGCATCTTGTTCACTTACATTCCGGGCTTCTACTTCCTTTACACCTACATGATTGCACAGAGGCGCAAGATGTTCAAAAGGCAAGGCAAAAAGGTTGTCAAACAGTGATCCACAAGAGACGGCAAGCTCTAGGACTGCACAGCACCATGTCAGTCTTCTTTACCATAGCAAATATGTACAAGAAATGATCTGTCTCCCTAAACACCGCTATCGCTCGAATTTCGGAATTATACTGACTTCGTTACATTTCTACCCGATTTGACATTGCCAATTCATAAAGTCTTGATTTTCCTCGGCAGAAATCAGCCCTTTAAGATTTCTTGAAAGTCGAGGAGACGATCATCAAACTCCTCTTCGTCCTCCTCGAAGATCTCGGCTTGTCCCGGCTTTGGGGCAGATACCGATTTGTCAGAGATCTGTCGAATTGCCATCTGTCTCCTGGTTCGATCTTGTGCATCCCGTTCACGGACAATCAGACTCCGTCTCGTGAGCACGTAGACGCAGCAGTTGACGCTTCCCAAAGCAGAAAAGATGATGGCACATGCAATGAGATGCGTGTTTGACAGGTGTTTACCAGACATGAGGAAAGCTCTCGCAGTGGCGAGGGGAAGGGTGCCGAGTGTGTAGGTGATTGGGTACATGAACATTGTCTTTGCCACTCGTCTGAAGTGAGGATTCGCGTTGCCGTAAAGCCAGAGATGGATTCCGAGACCGATGTAGACCACGATCGAGACGGCTTCGGCGAGAAAGAGCCAGAGATAGTGTAGATAGATCCTGCTCCACTGGTAGTCGCCCGAGATCCAACACCAAGGACCGGCGTTTGTGTAGAAACGACTCGTGATGAGACGGGGCACAATCGCCACGACAATCATGACGGTCCAGACGGTCGCCAAGAGGCCCCGAAACAGTCGAGGTGGGACGTCGGGATTCGTCGGTGTGAGAAAGTGTTTTAGCGTATGGAGAGCAATCAGAATGACAAAGAATGCCGTCGCCGAGTCCCCCGTCTGCAGGAACATCCCTTGCGCTGTACAGAGCGGTGTGAGGGGCTTGATCACGTCTATCCGATGCCAGTGAAAGTTGATCATGAATGCAACAGACTGCACCACATCCGACGCCAATAGATTGATCAACAAGGTGATGTCTAGACATCGTCAGTCTCCATTCTTGAGGCCGAGGAATGCAGCAAGACATACGTTGTGATTGAAGGACTTTCCATGATCTCACATGTCGGTGGTAGAGAACGAGCGACAGGACGCTCAAGCATGAGATACAGTTCAACAGTCCCAGAACTGCCGTTGTCTGTTCGACATTGTCAGCATGTCATCTCTTGGAGGCGTACATTGTCATGTTCTGCAGCGAGGAACACATTGTCGGACAATGGATTCGAGGACTTACAAGTGTGCCCACTTTCAGCTCTGGTGCCAACATGTGTAAGGGAGAAGAGTGAGGAATGTGCTGAAGCACTTCTTTAGGGTCGCCCTTGACTCCAAGCTATCGCGATGACTTCCTCGCTCCTCCTTTTTTGCGATAGAGGATGCGCGGTCGTATATGGCAAATCGCGCAGGAAGACGTAGTTCGGGAGAGGGACGATGGTCCGAGGGAAGTCTTTAGAGTCAAGTCCCGTAACAATCCACCATCGCTGAATTCTGGGGAATAACGGTCGAGGGCTCTGGGCGCACACAGTAGACGAGCCTCGAAGCGAAGGAAGACCACACATCCGCCCCCAATAGAAAGAAGGGCTTGGTTTCTGACCAACGAGCTACCCAGTCCAATAGCAAGTTTGGGTTACTTTGTGACGCCAGACGGCTTGTGTTTCTTTCTCCAAAATGACCGAAAACGTACTTGTGGCTTGCGCATATTTCCCCGATGTGACTAGAGATGAACGGATCTGATTGGCCAGTAGGATGATAATCGACGCTAATTGGTGCCTTCAACCTTGGAACCTCCGACATGGAGTTCCCTCGAGATTCTCCCAAGAAAAGTCTAGAACTTGTTGCCCAAGAGTCTTGCCATCCGGGTCTGTTTGTTCTCCTTCCCGTCCGGTCGCTAAGCTGAGTCTCATTGATCCTTGGCCCTCTCTCGCTGTACGCCTTTCCGCATGGGGTCGACCCGTTCAAGGCTCTCCTGGAGAAGATTGCCATCATCGTCTGAAGCCTGGAGAGACAGAGCATGTCGAGATGGCAATCTCTCGCTTGTGCGGCTCGCTTACCACGGAGCAGAGCCAGCAAGCTTCGTGACCGACGGTTAAATCTGACTGTGGCATATCTTGTTCAGTCTGAGACTTGATGTAATGCTAGCCTCTCCAGATATATATCACACTCGTTTCTCCTTCCAAATGACGTTCTGCTATATAGAGTCCCAAACTCTAACAAGGGACGGTTCGATATTACTGATGCATAATCTGCTGCTGCAACTTCTTTGATACATGTTGTTGATATCTGTCATGCACTGAGATGACATCGTGGCGGTCAGATAACCACCGATGTCTCCAACTAAAAATGTCCACCTGGACGACGAATTTGACTCGAGACGCTTGAGGTAACCATGTTTATGGGACAAATACGTATATGAAGTATTGGCGATATACATGACTCCGTGTTGCGAAAGCCAAGCGCTTCACATCATGCAAAAGCAAGCAAGGATAAATCAAGCTACCTGTGGAACGTTATCATGTATAGTTTTGTTTTAAATGATGTGACAATTTCGCTCATACTTATTGAAACGCTCCAGAAGAGGACTGATGCAAATATGGTCGTCCAGACTTCCTTCTCATTCTACTCACAAATCCCTCCTCCTGTAACTTTTCCACACATTGCAAACATGTGAAATTTACTCCTGAGATCGCACCTTAGCCTTGTCGTTCGTCACCTATGTACATGTCAACCAACTGGTCGTAGAATTCAGACAACTCATGGAAGCCATCGAGATCTACTTACCTTGACGTTCAACTGCTTAGCCTTGGCGATTATGTCAACTCTCTTCTTGGTCGAAACGTTGTGTGCAATTTCGGCAGCATATGTCTTCGAGTGCATCAACAGCAACTCGACGTCGTTGACATTTCGGACCAAGAAAGCCTTGTGTCCGGAAGGCATCATATGTCTGGTCTTCTTGTTTGCACCGAAACCGATCGAGGGCATGACCATCGAACCCTTGAATCTTCGTCGGACTCTGTTATCAATTCCCTTTGGCTTCCTCCATGATGCTCCAACAGTCTTGAATCGATCAGACTGGAATCTGTTGAAGGCCTTGGTCCTCTTCTTCACGATCGGTACGTGTGACTTTGATGGTGCCATCTTCGCAATCGTTAGCACTATATACTATAGATTTGCTCGACAAGAATCGTTAATAGCTGACCGGACGTCGACTACTTTGATATCTCCGTTTGCGCAAGCAGGGTAACTACGGACCTTCTATGATTTGCTGAGGGTAAAGCTGGCGGACGACGCTGGGCGATATGCTTTCTTGTGGTCGCTCCCCTATGCACGCAAAAATTTGATTGAGCAGAAGACTGCTGCAGAAGCGAGCTCCGCTTTGTGGATGCTCATCGCCCACGTAAAGTCCGGGAGCAGATACAAGTTGATTTCTACCCGCTTACGGTCTCGGGACGGACAGAGTTACCTGTCAAGGAAGTAGGGACCCGTTGTATACAAGTTACAGCCGAGGAGTACAGATGATGCACGTGGTGTCTTATCGCTCTGGCTTAATGCTTGGAAAGATGTTCCTGTTTAAACGTGGATAACACAAGTGTGCCAAGAGAACAAGAGAGAGAGAGAAAGCACAACACGAGGTCCGTATAAATACTAAATGGGCATTTTTTAAGCTGGAGAATTTCTTCACAGCTTTGCGCATCGACAAAGAGGTCACTCTGGGAATTCCTTCAACTTGGAATTACACCCAGAGACTTCTCGATGTGGATTTACTTCTGCTGATCACGACATAAGTAACTACATTACGGCTAAGAGTCGAGCTGGAATGGCACACCTCGTTACACATGCTGAATATTTCTCATCGAGACAGGATTCTTCCATTTTCGAAGCGACACAATTGTCTACCTGAATAGGTCGCCAAGCTATGTGATGTTTTCTCGTACCGGGCAATGATTCGCATATTTTGGATGACAATTTGCAATTAAAAGCCTGCTTCGACCCGGGATTACATTCTCAGCCGTAGCGTCTCTGCAGGGACACGGCTCCTTCAGGATAAACTGACGCCACCGGGCGGGACATCTGGGTATCTTCCGAGCAAGTGATTGGCGGATTGAAAAGCCTGACAAGCCACGAGGGGCCATATCGGGTACTACACTCGTACCAGACTATCGTTCTTGCTATTCTGTGATTCTTCGTGGGTCTCTATGTTGAGTTGTATTCAATCAAATTAAGAGGTGTATGTACTTACGAACAACATCACGTGTACATATGTTGCTGGTCTCAGAAACATGATAAGGCAAGTCTCAAGATCAAGGTGGGGCTTACTCCTGCGACTTTCCTCCCCGAAGTTTACATTCCTCAGCCTCTCCTTCGAAGGTTGCTGGCGCAGGTGAATCGAGATGAGACAAACAGGCCAACGGCAGAATCGCATTTGTTTAAAGAGTACATCGACTAGCAATTTTGGGTCCTTGTCGCAAATACACACTCTTTTATCGCGTATTCATTCTCTCATACCAAGGTCATGCGACGAGTTCTCTCTCTACTCGTAGCCGCCGCGGTATGTGCTACGGACGCTGTCTCGGTAGTCACAATATATCGTAATACTGCTGATGGAGGGGCATGTACATGTACTGCCTCGCCAAGGGGCTCTTCTACTGTCCTTCAGGCTTCAGGTTAGTCGTTGCAAATTCATCATTTAAAGTACTGATCATTGGAGGCGGTCTTGGACAAGCTCAAGGCGGGGTGTCTATGGGCTCTGTTGGTGGTCCCGCAAGTAATGCTGCTTTGCCGGGGACCGGGCCGAAATCTGGTGGATCATCAGGGAACAGCGGTTTAAGTGCTATTGCCAGCGCTGGAGGCATTCCACCTTCGACTAGTTTCTCTGCTGCCCAGATTCTGAACTCGCCTTTCGGTCAGGTATTCGTTAATGTCCAGACTTGGCTGAGCATTGCCATCCAAGGTGACTATGTCGCTGCCACGAATGTGGGATCTGGAGGCATTGCCATAGACTATGTCCTTGCTGATGCTGGCTTTGCTCATATTGGTCCTGTTCTACAGACCAATGCCAGTGTCTCTGTTGTCACTGTTCTCGCTACGACGACAAGATCTGCCGCCGTTGCTACGCTGACGGTGACAAGCACCGCATTGGGCGGGGCAGCTGTGCAACCAATTGTTGGTTCATCTGGAATACAGAATGTAACAAGTACCTCGTCATCGTCGCTCACTTCAAGTGCAAGCTCTGCAGCCAGCGTCTTGTCCAGCACAATCACTGGGACTCTATCGAGTTCGTCCATAAGTACCTCTGCGGCTAGTGTTGTCACTCCAGCACCAGGCTCCCTCGTTGTCCTCACTCTTGGCAACGGAAGTACTCTTGCATGTCAGAATGGAGCATTGGCAGTACAGCCGGCAGGTAGTCCCGGCACGCCTGTCTCCATCAACAACAATGGCAGTCTAACCTGTGGGGCACAAGAAGCATACGTCCAGTCTCAACGTGTTTTGCAGAAACGAGGGATTGCAGGTCGTCAGATCATGAATTCGACAACCTATTATGCCATCGGCTTGTCAGCCTTCGATATGGCTCCCTCCGGCTCGTTCGTCGGAAGCTTCTCGATCTCCAATTCTGCACTACAACTTCTCGTCAGTGGCATAAAGCTGAGTTTCGCATTGGCGGAAGGTATTCTAGAAGCTTTCGATCCAGCTTTGGGGCCTCCTAGCAATGCTGTAGTCATCTCTCTGGCCGCTTCGACAACAAGTTCTACGTCTGCTTCACCTACAGCAGTGTCCACAACATCAGCTTCCAGCAGTGCAATTGCCGAACCGACTATGACAACCACGCCATCTTCGTCAAGCCCTTCCGGTCTGCTGTCCACAAGTAGCGGTGGGTCCAGCTCGTCGTCTATCGAATCTCTGAGCGCCAGCTTGTCCAGTTCAATTGGCACCACCACCACATCCTCGCTCTCTTCGTCTTCCTCATCGAGCTCAGTCACGACTACCAGTTCAGCTTCTACTACAAGTTCGTCAACCATGACAGTAAGCAGTTCTTCTTCCTCTTCCGCCAGCAGCACTTCCTCAAGCACGATGAGCAGTTCTTCTACCATGTCTACCAATACAACGAGCTCGAGTAGTAGTTCCTCGGCTTCTGTCTCTCCCACAGTGGCAGCCGAAGTAACCACAAACGGCTGCTCTCTGACACAGAATACAAAGAATGTCTTTGCACACATGCTCATAGGACTCTGTTATGCCTACACGCAGGCAGACTTTTACCAGCAGTTCCAGATTGCCCAATCCTACGGCATCGATGCAATGGCACTGAACGTGGGTCGGGATGAATGGCAGCTGGATCGAACAGCGCTCGCCTATGCAGCGGCTCAGCAATTGTCCTTGGCTGGATCCTGTTTCAAGGTCTTTGTCTCGTTGGACATGTCTTCCTTCAGTCTCGCTTCAGGGTCGGCACCAAATGGTACAGTCTTGCAACAATTCGTGAGCACCTTCAAGTCGCATCCCGCACAGTATTACTACAACAATCAGCATTTTGTCAGTACCTATGGTGGCGGATCCATCAACACAAACAACATTGATTGGGTCAATACATTCAAGAACCCCTTGTTGTCGGAGTATGGCATCACAGTCTACTTCTTGCCTGCCTACTCCATCGAGATGCCAGCGGCTCAAGCTTATGCCACACCGGAATCCGATGGTCAATACTTGTGGAACACTTGGCCGAACGATGCCGCTACCGGTCAACCGACGAACACATCCATCTCATCCTCCCTGACACTGGAATATATTGCAGACAAAGGATCCAAGACCTTCATGGCAAATGTCTCTCCCTGGTTCTTCACCCACTTTGACAACTCGGTCAAGAACATGAACTTCCACTCCGAGGGACTTTGGCAACAACGATGGAATGAGCTCTTTGAGAATCGCGATGGCATCGACTTTGTCGAAATCACTTCCTGGAACGATTTTGGCGAGTCACACTACATCGGACCGGCAAATACACCGGACATCAGCTTTGCCTCCGACACCTTTGGCCACGACTCGCTCAGCTGGGTCAAGGATGTCAATGGCAACATCCTCGACCACTCTTCCTGGGCCGACGAAGCCAAATTCTGGATCACGGCCTACAAGACTGGTCAGTTCCCGCCAATTGATGCCTTTGCAGGGACCATCACCGGCAATTCGCAGACGGACGCGGCATCCTTGGCAGACTACTATGCAGACGAGAACAGCGACCGGGTCTACGTGAGCTACCGACTCCAATACCACGACGCCAACACGTCGGAACCTACCGACCGACGTCCCGTCGGATTCGAATTCGCCCAGGACGCCATCACGATCGACACCTATCTCGCTGGTGCGGGCATCATCAGCCTCACCTGGCCGGCACTTTCCTATACCGACCCCGCCACCTCTCTCACCGTGGCCCAACCACAGACCACGCTACCGGGCATCCCTGTCCGCGCTGGCGTCTTTCAGACCATCGTCAACTTTGAGTACGGCGGCACACGATTCTACGGGTCCCCTACAATCACGGTGCAGACTGGAGTCGATGCCGGGGTTCCTTACCTTGTCGAGTTTGGTCAACTCGGCAGCATCCAGACACCGGACGTGGCCCTCACGACGACCATCAACATGAATGCCTACACCAAGAAGAGCACGGGATACAGTAACGTGGCAATCTGATGGCCTTCTTTCCCTCCTTCACTCCCCTGGATCCTCGGCAGAATGGGCATGCCACCCTTGATATCCTCGTCCGCGATGGTGATTCAAATGACTGTACAAAAAAGGTAAATAACCATGCATTTTATTTGTCAGAGGGGTCATCCTCATTAGATACGTAATGGATATGTAATGTATAGATTCATGCTGACCTCTTTTTTCACTACCTCGTTCTGCCCTCTCAATGAAACAGTGTCCTCCGTCGCCCGGCATTCGGATCGACAATGTACTTTTCATTCTTCTCAATCTCGGCCTTGTACCGAGCCCACAAATGTTCCTGAAACCGCTGCCGATCGAGCTGTTCCGTGACTTCATTGGCAAATTCGATCCGTCGCTTCTTCGTCATGATGGCAGCCTCGTACTTTTTCCCGGCGGTGAAGAGGCCCATGGAGCGTAACTTGGCATGGACCTCTTCCCGGAGGTGTTTGCGGAGATGGTAGAGGGTATGGGTGACGGTCGCTCGCTCGTAGCAGTTTACGCCGAGATTCCATTCCTGTCGCAGGAT
Organism: Taphrina sp. SM11; assembly: GCA_004000165.1. Taxonomy (NCBI): domain Eukaryota; kingdom Fungi; phylum Ascomycota; class Taphrinomycetes; order Taphrinales; family Taphrinaceae; genus Taphrina; species Taphrina sp. SM11. The sequence continues at coordinate 39,486 of RHDT01000278.1, read as the reverse complement.
CCGTTCCTTGCGTGCCCTCTCCTCCTCCACATCTGAAGCGGCGTCCTCGTCGACGTTCAAGTCATCCTCACTCGAGTCTGCGTCTGATGCCAAGTCTTCCAGGGTCAGGTGATCATAGCGAGAGCCTTCGAATTTGACGACCCATGTCGCGATCCTGTTTGTCCTCCCGCAAGCATCACAGTACTCTCCCAAATTCCCAGTCTCCAGTGCCACCATGTCGGGCCCCCTCTGCAGAGCTCGAACAAAAGGTCGACGCCAGATGGAGGAGACGGCGGCTTGTGATCTCCCGTAGGTCCTGTCCCGGAACCAGTCGATGGCAGGCTTGAAGTAGGCGTCCGGGGTCAATCCTCCCTGTGGCATCAAGAGATCGAGGACCTCCCATTGGACTGCAATCTTGAATTGCTCCATCGGCTGCCGCGGCTGTTGAAATTCCGCAGGGAGGTCGTCCATGACAAGACCCTGGTCCTCCTCATCCTCCTCGACGATCCAATCTGTCGTGTGCTGATAGGGTGCGACTGCCACTCGTCCGATGTCACCGCCAGCTTCTCCCTCATCCTCTCCGTCGTCATCCTCCTCCTCCTCCTCTCCTTCGCTCTCGGAAGGTAAGCCGGCTTTCTTTCGTCTGAGACGTTCCAGGTGATCACGAAAGGCACTCTTTCGTCGGTTTCCCTCCCGATACTTGCTCGTCTTGATGAGCCGGGAGTCGAGGTCCCTAGCCTCTTCATCCACCTCCTCGTCTTCCTGCGCCTGACTGCTCTTCCTTGGTCGTGCGTGGTCCTCCTGACTGCTTCCTCCTCGCTTGCCAGTCGGCATGAACCGTTTGCGACGACGCAAAGGAGTCACGAGATCTTCCTCACTCTCCTCCGATTCGTGCAATGCGCCCAGAGTCCCCGTGTCTCTCGAAGCGAGCTTACAACGACGACGATTGCCAGAGGCCGAATCGGACTCGCTACTACTGATCAGGATAGATGTCCCCGCCCCTCTCTTTCTCTTGCCATTCCTCGGTGTCATGGTCTGTGTCTTCATCTTTCCTTCACTATTGACAGTGCTGCGGGAAACACTTTCCCACTGCTTCTTGGGTGGAGCCATCTGGGTGCCGCGAAACTCCTCGTCCTCACTATCAAAGGGATCACTCGACATGAACCTGTCTCCACTAGGCTCGAAGGAGATGCGAGATTGGTTCAATCTCGCCCGTCGTGCTTTAGCCTCTACCACCTCCTGCGAAATTTTCGGACGCTTGACTTGCACATCGCTTCCTGGAACTTCCGCTCGATCGTCGCTCCTCTTCTTCTTCTTCTTGTACAAAGGGGTCTTTCCATTGTCGCCAGACGTCTTTGCAGAATCGGCGGGTAAAGCCAGCTTGGTCTGTCCTACATCCTTGCCACCAGCCGAGACGGCTCGAAGGGACCTTGCATTGCAACTCGAAGGACCTGCAGGTGGCCGCCTGAAGACATCCTCCCCTTTTGATAAAGGGGCTAGTAGTCCGAGCTTTGTCTGCTTCAGTGGCGACTGCTTTGTCTTTCGCTTCGATGCAGGACCGCCCTTGGCATACGGCTTTCCAGATCGTATGACGTGCTTGTCCATCCACCCGACAGTCCTGATGGGGCCCTCAGCATGCCAAAAGAGTCATGCATTGCTTGTCATCCTCCATCTTCTCTTCTCCTTGACTCGCGCTCAGGAGAAAATGCGCGTTCGTGTCTGCACATGCGGAGCCGGCGCGCCAGGTCCGGGATCTCCACTGAACGGGTCACGATACGACACGATACGAGCAAGCTCTGAAACACCCGAGGAGAGTGATTGAATATACATTCTAAGGTAAGAAAAAAAGACATATTTACACCCGATCTATCTCATCTATCGACTCAAATTCAATCCCAGTCCCTCTGATTCAATGGAGGTCTAGTTGCCCGTCGTGCCTGTCGCGTGGGGAAAGTTCAGATGACTCAGATCGGGTTGATCGGAAGCCCTGCGGCTCTGGACCATGAGCTTCAGAGCTCGAACTTGTAGACTGTATTGAGCACTGAGTGCACACGTCTCGTAGATCAAGGCAGCATTGTGAAATGCGAGTAGATCGTGCAGACGGTGCCGACAGCACTTGAGCAACCTTTGAAATTCTGTATTTGTGGAACTTGGATCGAGTCCTGCGACAAAGGTCATGAGGGAACACAAGAATGTAGTCCGGTCCTCGATGGCCTCTGGTAGATTGCCAGTGTATAAGAAGTGTACAAAGGCATAGACGACGATATGTGCTCTGGGGACGTATAGGCATCGCGGCCGAGTTGTAGCGTGGTTGAGAAAGCTTGATGCGATGCTCGCCTGAGTCTGCGTGGAGACGACGGATTCAGATCGGCGATCATCACTCGCCATGTTCCATGAGCCTCTGCCAGAGATCTGAGAATGCGGCCGTGTCGCATTCATTGCCGTCCTCATGGTCTCGTAGAAGCCTGGCCACTTCATGCTCAGAATCTTGGACGAGACAGGAATCACAGTGTCTTCTTCCGTGTAGATCTCCATGTCGCTAAAGGCAGAGTCGGAGAGACTGAGCAGGCCGACCTCTCGAGCTAGAGGGGAGACGGTTGGTGGCATGGGACAGAGAATCTTGAAAGCCTCGAGATCGATGAGTGTGATGTGATGGAAATTCGTCTGACGGTGGTTGTAATCGTCTACGAGAGATCGATCGTGATCTCCAAGAACGAGAAGACGTTCCTTGTCCTTGCAGAAGAGTGTCTTGTTCCACGAGCCCACCCTGAGGCCGTCGCCAAGATCGAGGACCTGCCAGACGAGGTCATTCAGGTTCAGACTCCAGAGACTGAAGGATTGATTCGTGTTTGTCAGGTAGGTGCCAGAGAAGACGATGTGATCACCCACGAGAGAGCCACTGGGGAAACGAAGACCTGGCGGCATGATCTCTCTTCGTATGTCCTGCGAGCGATCCTCGATGAAGAATGTATTGTCACTACGCACTTGCAGGATGAAGAATTCTCGTAGGACGCTTGTGAAATTATAGTTGGAATATACATAGATGGACCCAAGGACATCGTCCTTCGCAGTCGCTTCACTCTTGGTGGACCGAGATGTCGATTCTTGTTGAGATTGCTCTGATCGACTCTGCAGAGAGTCCTCTGCACGACTGCCGGGGGTCGAGAAGCGATGCAGTTCCGAAGATCCGGCCATGTGAGAAGGTGTCTTTGCTGCGTGTTCAAATGAAGCGCCAGAGGGAGACGGGGATGTCGGAGAGACCAGCTCTGTTGTGTCCGCATTCCGTAATTCAGCTTCTGCATCTGGCGCATACTCAGCTCCCTCTCGTCTCGGCTTGCACACTGCCAGCGACCGGTAAGCTCCACACGGTTTTCCGATGGGGCGCACACCGAGCCAGAGCATTCGTTCGAGATCAAAGATTGCTGCGTCTTCGATGTAGGCATTCGAGATATCCTGGCCTCCGATGATGAAGAGCTTGCCATCCAGCACAGCACTCAGCTGAGCATACCTAGGCGATGGCTGCAGATCTGGTGTAGAGGTCGCACAAAGCGTCCAAGAGAGAGTCTGTGTATCGAAGATGGCGAGATCACCCAAAACGGTGGTACTCTCCGGCCCTGCACCTGAGGTCATGCCACCAAAGATGACGATCGAGTTCCGAAAGACATTCGCAGAATGAAAATACCTCGTCTTCGGCACGGAAGACCCCTGCACGGAGATTCTGGTCCACAGCTCCGTTGCGAGATCGAGCACATACACATCATTCGTCAACTCCCTCGTCGAAGCCAAGCGACCTGCAATCACGTAGACCTTGCCGTTGATGGTAGAGGCTGTCGATCCCACAGTCGCCGGAGGAACCTGTCCGAGAGTGACCCTTTGCGTGAGCACGAGATCCAGACATGACATGTGTCTCTCGTCACAACAGTCAGAGCCGCCGTGGACTTGCTGGGATTCACCCAAGGCTTCGCACCGATCCCCTGCCTCTCTTCGGATCACGAATGGATTAGTCGCCTGCGATGATCAACTCGCTGCTAAGCACGAGACCAAGCTGAACCGGGGTGATTGAGACGAGTGCTGCCTGGTGAGCAAGAGTAAACAGATAAGGAGAGGCTGGAGGATTTGTCTTCGGGGGGACCGTCAGGCAACTGAGCGTTGATTTGATACTGCGCAGGAGGGGACTGAGAGAGGCCCAGACGAGAGGACAAGCGGGCGTTTCCTTTGTTCCTCTCCACTCTCACCCGATCCCGCACGTGGACCCTCCGTGTGCACATGCCTCTCTCACGTGTTGCAACGCATGACACTCTCTTCTCTGCTCCAGCGACTCAAGCACTGACATGCACCAGCACTTGTATTTCCAGGATTGGCTCTTCTTCCTCTGACCAACTCAGAGGGGACATGGGTAGTGCCGGGTCGAAAGCAGCAGGAGCAGCAGCAGCGGCGAGTGCTCTTCCCAAGCGAAAATTCCCGACAAGCATTCCACAGGCAACTGCGAATGCCAATGCACGACCAGAGAGGCAACAGGTATATGATGCTTCTGGCAACACTCAGACAGGACCGCAGCGAACAGAAGCAAGGGCATCAGAGTCGCAAGAGAGACCTGTGGCAGCAAGGATATCTGAGGCCAAGGATGCCGGCATAGAGCAAGATGGGAAAGATCCCCAGTTCCTGCAAATGTTGAGACAAGCTGGTCCCGTGCAGTACAAAGATGCAGCAAAGACGATCAATCTTGGCTTGGAGAATCAGCGACAGCAGAACCCAACGAGCATCATGTTTGAAGCTCGCTCAAGATTGAAGATGGAGTCGGATCAGCTCGACGACAGACCCGGTGAACACCTCCGCAAGACACTCGAGATGTCTGAAATCTTGGCAGTCTTGGATGCGAGAAAGGCAGGTGTCGCAGAGTCTGAGATCGAGAGGCGATACTCCCTCGATCCCTCTGTCCTTCCTCGACTCGGCCTCGGCATCAACACTCCCACAGAGTCTGGCAAGAAGGACGATTTGGGCAACGTCAAAGGCATTTGGTTGGATCCGAGTGAGGCCAAACAGTAAATAGCGACAACTGCTGGCGTGTTGCCTCTCAGCAGGAAGAGCAGGATGACACCACATACAAGCTCTCAAGGAGACATGCAATTGAAATCGTGGAGAAACAGGGAAGGATCGCCTTCGCTAAATTAAACTACAAGGACTCATTTTGAGCAGAAATCCACAAGAGAATATTGCCTGCCAAGACCCACTTGGTAAGACTTACAACTTGAGTCCCTGAATCGAACGACCATAGGCCGCACAGAGTTTATCACCTTCCGTGTTCCAGGCAAGATTGTTTACCTCCGACTCAGCCGTCCAGGCCATGACTGGTTCTCGGGCTCGAGCAGTGCCGCTTGTGTTTTCAGCATTGTTGCAGTCCCAGACCAAGACTTGACAGTCATCGGCACAAGAAGCAATGAGATTGCGAGAATGGGGTGCCCATTTGATGGCATTGATGGAGGCTGCATGGGCATCTAATTCGAGGAGTGCGGATCCGGGCTGTCGGATATCGAGAACCTGTATAATGTTGCTCTCGGCGGCAAAAGTAGCCAGTAGATTCGCATCCCTTTCACAAGCACTGAGACGTAACAGCGGCGCTGGTGTACCATCTCCAGGACTGACACTTGCATTTGATGCACCAGGAGATTGTGCCGACGTGCTGCGAGAGTGTGCATTCACCGGCGACAGAGACTCGTAGATTATGGTAGAATGCTCTAGAGCGCGAAGATCAAACAATCGAACAGAGCCATCGGCGCCCACAGATGCAAAGACCTCGGTCGACCCAGCCGTAAAAGTGACATCAAAGACCTCTTTGTCATGGGCAATGAGCTGTGTACGTGCCTGTGCCGTGTTTAGATCCCAGACAGTGCATGTCGTATCGACACTTGCAGTCACAATGATGGAAGGATCGACCCTGTTCCAATCGAATGAAGTCAGGGGAGCCGGAAAGTCAGCCTTGGTCTAGTGCTCGTCAGTCCTGTGGCACAACAGAGGCCCCTTTGCGTCATCGTGACATGGAGTGTTCATACATTGCCAAGCAGCACCTCCTGTGTAATCTTCCCCATGGAGACGCCATCATGCTGTCCGACCCGAAAGACCCTGAGATAGTCCCCACAGGTCGCAAGCATCGAAGGCTCCAGTTTACCAGCGTTCGGAGGCTCCCACAGGATCTTCGTGACTGGATAGGGTAGCGTCGTCTCGACCTCTGCTACTTTTCGAATATCGCCCTCGTCGCCCTGCTGCAACACCTGAATCCTGTTGCCCATGTCATCACTGAAACTGCCAATCGCCAGTTTGCCCTGCGACCGCGACGGTCCAGGCGTCGGCCAACGACTCCAGTCGAGTGCATAGACAGGCCAAGTAGATTCATAGTTCGAGGAGCGACTCGGAGCCGGAGCCCTATAGGAATTCTGAGGGTAGTGATTCGTGTAGGTTGCTGCCGAGAAGCTGTTGCGATGTGCATGGGCATTCATCGAAGGTCGATGCTGCGACATGACAGACACTCGATCTGCGGCCGATCCTGTCTCGCTGCCCTGACGCGTCCAGAGACTTCAATTGACTCCGTTCGAGAGACTTGCAAACTCGCTCGCTTTCCACAATGATGCTTTGCTCTCTCGCACTCAGTCGAGGGACTTTTGTCCACAAAGAAATGCCACTTCTAGCTACAGTCCAGTGTGAAGACAGATTAGTACGACAGCAGACCGTCCTCCCATGCTTTAGCAAGGACTGCTTGCTTGCTTGCTGTCCAAGAGAGCCAGCCGTTATTGTCGATTGAATCGTCGGGCGAGTCAGCGTGGGAGGTGGTGTGCCCAAAAACACGGGGCTCATCTACGGCAACGTTCAATCAGCTTTAATTTGGGTATCCATCACGGGCCCTCGAGTGTATAATCATCAGAGTGGACAACTTGTACGGATGAGCAATCATCTGACCAAGGATGGATGCCATACAAACTACTCCTGACACCTCCATATCTTGACGCGCCATCATCTTCTGTGAGGGACTCTAATCATACACGCTATGCTGCTCAGAACGAATGATAGAATCTACATGACATTCTAGCGTCTACTGCCCTTCGCCTTCTTGGCAACTCGCTTGAGTGCTCTCGTCTCCTTCCTCATTCTGCTGTCGACCATCTTGAAAGGACCTTTCACCCCTGCCGGTCGTCCTTGACCTTTGGCTTTGCCAGATGCAACAACAACCTGGACTTTGTTCTTTGGTTTGGATTTGGAAGCTCGGTTCAGCAACCTGGTAATCGATTGGGCCTTTTGCCGTTCAGTCAAGTCTTCAGTCTCGTTGATGACATCTGCCTTCTGGTTGATCTTGCTCAAAACACGAAGAGCCCTCTGCTTCTTACGACCCTTGGCCTCGAGGATTTTCTTGATTGGACGTGCGTTCATGGCTCGCATTTTATCGCGCAAAGCATCTGCAGCAGCCTTTGTTATTGGCAGATTGGGCTTGTTGTGAATGTTCTCATCGTCCAAGAACCATTCGGGGGCCCCATCCTTTTCATAGAATGCAAATTTGTTGAATCCGTCATCAATGAGATCATTTTTGGACCTCTGTTTACTTGCAATCTGGTGCGCTAGAGTCATCGCCTCGGCAGTTACAATATCAACGGTAGCTGGACCCTTGGCCCGTGGATTGTCATCCATCGACTCTGCATCCGAATATTCTTCACGAGGCACCTCCTCGAAGGCAGACTCCTTGATTTTCTTCTTCTTCTCGGCAATTGGCTTCTTCTTGATCTCCTTTTTCTGCTTCTTCTCCATCGAAACAGACTCTGAGTCATTGACACCAGCAGAAACGTCAGTAGCTGTGACAGCCGCAGCATGAGAGTCAGTCTTTCCATTTGTCGCAGACCCTGCAAGACCTTTGAACAAGTCTTGAGCGAAGAACATGGCAGCACGCTTGGTCAGAGCACCCGGGAGATCGGGTACTTCTTTTTCAAGGGTGGTCGAAAGCTTGAATTCTTCTACACCACCGTCTTCGCCCTCACTGCTGTCAGAGTCCGAAGCATCCTGATGTTCCACTTCTCGTGCCACCTTGTCGTCATCCTCCTTTTCATCATCGGAATTCGGAGCTTCATCTTCAATACCATGCCACTCCGTATCGAACTTGTCCTTACGAGCACGCTTCGCCTTGAACTTGGCATCAGTGTCGGCTTTTCGTTCGCGATACTGATCATACATGAGATCCAGTTGATCCTCCAATTCGAGCTCCTCATCCGAGCTTTCTTCTGATTCCTCCTCAATATTTGTTTCCTCGCCTTTGGCTATGTGACCGAGGACGGACTTCTTCTCAAGGTCTTTCAGGGCAAACATGGCATCTTCACCTTGAGCTGCTTGTTCTGAACCAATTTCCATGGCAGATGTCATGCCCATCTGCATCCGTGTTATTTCCTTGATCTTCTTCTCATTGGCACGACGTTTTTCCCTCCTTGCTTTTGATTTTTGTGCATCGTCCAGTCTTTCTATATCCTGATCAATTTGCTCATCCTCATCCAGAGGCTCTATCGCTGTGACCTCCTCTTCCTCATCCTTCTTCTTACCCAAACCGATCGCCTCACGCGCTGCTATTCGCCATCTCAACAGTGCTCGAAAGTCTTTCTTCCCGAGAACTTGAAGATCAGCGCAGCAGGCTCGGATTTCAGTCGAGGTTATGTCCATATTTTTGAATTGTTGGTCCTCATCTGCATCAAAGGTGAATTCGTGCGTCAGACCCAGGGTCTGAATGGGATCTGTACTGAGGACAAAATCAGAGATCGGTTTCACATTGTGCTGTGTGTAGTTTCCCTCTTCATATCCTTCCCTTTGTCTCTTCCGTCGTTCAGGGTGAAAGACTTTTGCTTCCTGGTTCTGTGGCACATCAGGCAAATCCTCAAAGACACTCTTGGGATCAAGTAACTTCGGGTCCAGCTTGATGGGAGCCTTGAAACCACGACAAACCACGAAGATCTCTGCAGACACATTACGAGATGCTTGTGGCTTCGTTGCTTCGACCTTGTTGAATAGCTGGTTGAAGGTATACAGAAGACTGTTGTAGTCCTTGGACCTGAACACTTTTGTCACAAAAGTACCTCCAGGGATGAGGAATTCGCAGGCCAGCTTCAACGACATCAAGACTAGCTCGGCTTGTGAGTACGCATCTTGCAACCATGCAGTACCGACATTTGGTGCTCCATCGTGAATGACACAGTCTGCCTTCCATGTCTTCATATGCTGCCGCAATTGCGCACGGCATTTGTCGCTATTGATGTCCTCTGCAAAGGTGATACAATTCGGTATAGGTCGTATGGGCACCAGATCGACACCGATAATCAGTGCGCCAGGTTTGCAGTGTTTCGAAGCAACCTGGAGCCATCCTCCCGGGGCAGCGCAAAGATCGATCACGACTTTCGCCTTTTCAAGAAAGTTGTATTTCTTATTCAGTTGTATGAGCTTGAATGCAGCTCGAGATCTATAACCTTGTTCCTTGGCGAGCTTATAGAACTTATCGAGACGACCCTTCGCTGTCTTCTTTTGTGAACCGGCCATGTCTTATGGATCTCTGTGTTCCCCTCGAATGCCGAGTAGATTTCGCCGTAAGAGTGTGTATTTTCAATCAAGAGATCACGCCACGCACGAAAAGAAAGACTACGCCAGGATAGGACGCAGAACACGGAAACCTGGGCTGCGTAGCAGACGAGCTTGAATGAATACTGATGAAGGAGACCTAAAGGACAACCACTCAGAGTGCCTGAGCAAGAAGCTCTGCACGAATCCTCCGCTCAGCGCCTCAGAACAGAAAAAATTGGGGGGAGCTCGCATAGCAAGCCGAAAGCCACTTTCGAAGCAACATTTTGAGTGAAGTCTGAGATTTATTGTCGGAGTCGTGCCATACTCACAGTCCTGCCACAACACGTCTGGTCAAAGAGCCAGTGTTCGTCAGTTGCACTCTTCTAGCCACAGGAATGGGTCAGAAACGGAAGCGAGGACAGCTTGCGGCGGAAACTGCAGCATCGGCGCAGCCAGATAAGCCATTAACGAAATCAGCTCTTGCAAAATCGAAGCGGAAGAAGCGTGGCAAGGATGAGGAGATGGGAGGAAACACACCTCGAAATTTCTTGAACCTGATGAGTCACAAGGAGAGGATCGGTCAGTCCAAGAAGGATGACATGGATGCCGAACAATGGAAAAAGGATGCAGCGCTAGCTCTGGAAGCTGAGAAGCTGGTTCCAAGGACGGGAGAGAAATTAGGTGACTTCAATCGGAGAGTGGACAGCGCACTACCCATCAAGTATACAAAGAGCACAGAACATAAAGGGACGGAGATAGAAGACTTTGCTGAAAAGAGGAGGAAGAAGCAATCTGCTAGGCAGAAAAAGCAGAATGAGGAGCATCTGAATATGCTTCGTAAAAAGCACGAGAAGAAATTCGAGACTACAGACAAGGACTGGGACGACTATGAATTTGCGACCCATACAAAGTCCTCGCGGGGGAGACAGAAGTCTCCCGATCCCTGGGCAGTGCTCTTGCGTCCTGAAAAGCAGTACAAATTCAACGACAGCGTGCAGGCGCCTCCAGTCTTGTCAAGTACTGGAAAGTTCGTAAAAAAAGCCATGGCGAAGGGCAGATCTTGATATTCCCCAGGAGTACGCAAGCTCACGCTCATGATTCAAGAGACCTGTATGCTAGTGTCAAGCAGTGAACCTGCCAGACTTGTATAATAACAAGATACATGCCCATTCCAGCCATGGCGAAGTTTACCATATCGTGCACATATTGTCGATCAGGCAGCATAATACTCCTGCTCTTTTCATCTGTAGATGACTACCCTGGAATGACATTGGCTGATGTCATTCTGAACATCATACGTAGACTAACCCGCGAAATCGAATCTTTGGAATGGTGGCGTCAAAATGAGCCGAATTTCATTGCGGCCCGCGCCCGCGTGTCAGGCATGTGCCTCTTCATTAGACACACACAGAGGCCTGGTTGAAGTGTTGAGGATGTTCTGTTATGCTCTTGTCGCCTCGTGTTGGAGTCATTTGGCAGTGATCGGTGTCGACCAGACGGCGAAGCTCTAGCAGTTCTAAATCTCTCTGCAGGTAACTGACATACTATGGTCGTGCCAAAATCACAACAGCCGATATTTGAAAAACCTGCAGAGCCCGACTTCATCAAGAGGCTCAAGGAAGGGCAAACGTTCGAGACAGCCAAAAAGGAGAAATCCTTGACTGAGGCGCCTGCACGAGAGGATGAGCTACCAACTTTCATTGATGAGGTTGCACCGGAAGACATGGACGTACTTCGTGAGATGCATGGCTTGGAGAAGCGAAATGCAGAAAGTTCGACAATTGCAGGTCCAAGTGTCAAGAGTGATAGAATCGGCGTTGTCGTACTTGGCAAGAACACACTCCACGATAAGAAGAGAAAACGAATGCAAGAACTACGCGACCAAAAGGACAAAATCGATGAGTCAAAGGGTTCTTCACTGGAGGCATCACATCTTCCGATCCAGTCAGAGACGAGTTCTGACAAGTCAGCGACCGGTCAAACCAAGTCGAAAAGTAAGCGTAAGAAAATGACAGTAAAACTACGCCTTACAAGCGATGAGGATGAATAGAACTGAGCACCAAATCTCCTCGCTCCGAATTGCCGTCGATCGTCGCTTACTAATCCTGCGTCATAGGGATCGGCATCCACAAAATACTCTGGGGTTTTATGTCCATGTCGCGACTTCTTTCTTAAAAAGCCGTGCCTGACTATTGTGTGGATTCTCTAGAACCAAGGATGACGGTGCAAAAGAGCAATGTCAATGTTGTCTTTGGTGCCATGACCTTCGGGAATGGTGCTGAGCAGAGCCGTGTCTTTGAGCTCGAAGACTGCGAAAAGATCCTGGACATTTTCCAAGCACACGGCCACAAGGAGATCGACACTGCTCGATTCTATGGGGGTGGTTCTTCGGGTATGCCTCACGTTTGCGAAACAAGACTGCCCAGACTGATGAATGCAGAGGAGTATCTTGGACGAATTGGTTGGAAGGAACGAGGTTTGATCATGGATACCAAGTACTATCCTACAGTCGGACGAGGCATGGGCAAAGAATGGACGCACAGTCCAGAGCACGTTCGCGAAAATCTCATGGAGTCGCTTAAAGCACTGAAAGCAAAGAAGGTAGATATGTTTTATCTCCATGGACCAGATCGAACTACTCCTTACGAGGAGACATTGAGAGAGGTTGACAAATTGCACAAAGAAGGATTCTTTGAGAAATTTGGTATCTCAAACTACATGTCGTGGGAGGTCGCGCAGATATGTGGCATTTGTGAACGAAATGGTTGGATCAAGCCTACCGTCTATCAGGGGATATACAATGCCATTCACAGGAGTGTCGAGCCAGAGCTATTCCCGTGTCTTCGAGCACATAAGATGGCTTTCTATGCCTACAACCCACTGGGAGGAGGTTTCTTTACGGGTGCCTTTTCCAAGGATGCAACAGTCGAGGAAGGCTCTCGATTCGATCCCAAGAAGTGGCAGGGACAAATGTATCGAAAACGATACTGGAACGACACCTATTTCGGTGCCTTGGAACATGTTCGTCCCGTCGCAGAGAAGCATGGGCTCAGTTTGGCTGAGGTTGCACTTCGATGGATGACCCACCACTCGAAATTGAATCGACAACACGAAGACGCCATACTCATTGGCGCATCCAGTACTGCGCATATAGAGCAAAACCTACTCGACCTCGAGAAAGGACCACTACCGGAAGATTTGTGCACAAAGCTTGATGAAGCCTGGGAGATGGTGAAGCCACTTTCACTAGTTTATTGGCACTAACAGCTGTCTATCTTACATAGTTCTGTATCAGCAAAAGCAATATGACATGAATGACCGAGTCTCGACAACTCACCTGATTGCACTTCTGAATCGGGTGTGTCCTGTCCATATACAAAGACTGATTGTATCTATCTGAATTCAGGTTTGTCAAATAGCCGAGGCAAATATCATTTATTGAGTGTAAAAATGACATTCCATTGGTGTGTATTAGCTTTGATTGTCTACCAGACTTGACTGAGCAAATCTCGGTCTATTGACATCTGTGTAGTGGATCTTCAATTGCGACATGCAAATTGTATGAGATGAGCAAAGCTAATTGCAAAGAATCTACTGCGGAAGCACTATAAGTATGGAAACAGTATTCAGACATGATCCGCTTTGTATATAGGTCTTGTGTATTTAGACAGTCTAGCTATCGCGTACGATGGACCAGCACTCTTCAGCTTCGTCCCTATCAGCTAGAGTGTATTCAGAGCTGTCTGGATGCGGTAGATGATGGCAAGAATCGCATTGCGGTCTCCTTGGCAACCGGTGGTGGCAAGACGGTAATATTCAGTCACTTGATAGACCGAATCGAGACCAGGGACAGGAGGCACCAGACACTGATAGTCGTCCATCGGCGGGAGCTTGTCGAGCAGGCTGCAAATCACTGTCGGCGGACATGCACGGAGAGCTCGGTGGAGGTCGAGATGAATAATCACAATGCCAGCGGACAGGCAGATGTGACGGTCTGCTCACTACAATCACTCACCAGACGGCTGGACAAGTATGACAAGGAGAGGATCAAGTTAATCATCATTGATGAGGCTCATCACGCCGCCGCTAAGACTTATCTCCAAATTCTGGAACATTTCGATGCACAGACACCTGATTCAGGATGCATCGTGGTGGGATTCTCCGCAACTCTGTTTAGACGCGACGGACTTCAGTTGGCATCTGTGTTTGATCACATTGTCTTCCACAAGGATTACATGTCAATGATGCGAGATGGGTACCTGTGTAAAGCAAAATTCACCGCCGTGAAGATTGAAAATGTGTCTCTCAAGGGCCTGCGGCTCACTGGACCAGACAGCGACTTTGCACCAAAACAACTGTCCGAACGTGTCAACACATCTTCGACAAACAATGCAACAGTTCGAGCTTGGCTGGACCGTGGTAGTAACCGAAAGAGCACCATCGTCTTTGCCGTCGATATTCAACATGTGATTGACTTGGCAAATTGTTTCAGAGCATTCGGCATCGATGCCAGGGCAGTGACCTCCAGGAACGACAAAGTAGAGCGAACACAGCTGGTTCAAGAGTTTCGTGATGGCAAGTTTCCCGTTCTCGTCAACTGTGGCATCTTCACAGAGGGATTCGACAGTCCAAACATTGACTGTGTCTTGTTGTGCCGTCCTACGAAATCGGTTGGTCTGCTGGTTCAGATGATTGGACGAGGACTCAGGTTGGCCCCAGGAAAGGAAGACTGCCACATCCTCGACATGACCTCTTGCCTCGACGTCGGTGTAGCATCTGTGCCATCCCTTTTTGGTCTGGACCCGAAGGACTTGGTCGATCGGCAGCTGAGTTTCGAAGACATTCAGCATGAAGTACAACTCAAGACGACAGAGGAGCCGAGAAACTCTCTAAACAATCAAAATCTGATTGATAGCGCGCCGTCTGAAGTGTCATACCTTGATTATGATGACATGGAAGACCTCATGAGCGATCATGAGAGTAGAGGCTCATTGCATGTCTCTCGCCTCTCTCCCCTGAATTGGCTACAGGTGGATGAGAATAAGTACATCCTCAGTCTCGGCCAAAAGGGTTTCATCCGAGTGTCCTATGAGAACGAGAGCGATACATGGTCCGGTTCTTTCACTCGCAAATTACCGAGAGAGGCTGATGCGATGCTCTCTCGACCACGAATGCTGTTTGAGAATGTCATTACACTGGAGCGCGCGATTGCTGCATGCGACACAGCAGCTCTCAATATGGCTCCCCAAGCAATGATCAACAAGAATGCGACCTGGAGGAAGGCAGAGGCTTCTCCTGCCCAGAAACAATTCATGGTCAAGTTGGGTAGCAAAGATGCCATGAATCGGCACGTAACGAGAGGTCAAGCACAGGACTTCATCGTTCGTTGTACCCACGGTGGCAAGAGTGCAATTGATAGGCTCAACAGGGAGAAGAAGGCCAAGTATCGACAAGAGGTACGAGACCACAAGGAGAGTGAAGCTAGGATTGTCAGATTGGCCAAAGAAGCTGAAAGAGCAGCAAAGCGCGATCGCGTGGTAGAC
Organism: Taphrina sp. SM11; assembly: GCA_004000165.1. Taxonomy (NCBI): domain Eukaryota; kingdom Fungi; phylum Ascomycota; class Taphrinomycetes; order Taphrinales; family Taphrinaceae; genus Taphrina; species Taphrina sp. SM11. Next base: position 24,388 of record RHDT01000278.1, on the reverse strand, counting down.
CAAGAAGTCAGAGTCGGCCCGATTGTCGAGTACAAGGCTGTAGAATGAGCTACTTCCGAATGGATCAGGAAGCAATAGATTGATTAGGCATAGGCGACTGGCGAATAACGGCAATGGCTGTGTATAGGTATTGTAACCTCTGTATGAATTGTCCCCACTATCATCAGATGTAATTCTGTCACCAAACCTGAAAGAGCAGGCAGGATGCTGGTGCATGTTTGTTGATTTCAATTTCTGCCCTGCAAGAACTTTCCCATGAATGAGTCAGGAAGGTGCCTGGCCGCCTGCGGCTCGTCCTCCATTGTAAAGTATCTAGGCAGAGGTCAATTCTGGTTGTGAGGTACCATGGGACATGATCCTTACTTCATCACATGGCTCTGTTGCTTCCAAAAGTTCACTAATTCCTGATACTCTGCCTGACCTTTGAACAAGAGGACATCGATTGTCGGCAGGTCCGAGACGTATCGGTTTCGCTCAAACTCTTGACGGATCTTGGACCGCACAGTGGAAACTGGCAGTTCCATCTGATACAAGTTGACCATGTCGGGCACCTGGAAGACAAGTCAGATCTTGAATGACAGAAGAGCACATCAGGAAGCTGGAAAAAGACGCACGCATCGTTGGTACTCTCGGTACATCTTGATAGCCCTCCTACGAGCAGTTGCATGGTTCGCCGAGACGGCCGTCTTGACAGCCAGAAAGGTGGGATTCGTGTAGGACATGCTACGCCAATGGAAGAGACAGGATCCCCGAGCAAAGAGGCAGATGCTGAGCAAGCTAACGCAGTCTTCAGAGTCCTATCCAAGGAGCAAGCAAGACTCTTGTCCCAGCGACAATCAGTCAGTCAGTCCCTCTTGCTTCTCACCGACCTTCTACGACATGCTTGCACGTGTCTGGAGAGCGCAGCGCGGGATTTCACCAACAGAAAATCAAGCGGACGAAGCGTTTCGTGATGGCGCAATAGACTCATCTCTAGACTCAATCGTGTCTAGAGATCCCCATGGAATAGTGTCTCCCTCAATTGCCCATTCACATCGACTCGTTCAAGATTAGACTCAGGAGCGGCTTATTGACGTCGCTGGAAGGTCTCTCTGTCTTGCAGGCCGCTGTCTAGATCATGCTTCGAGGCAGTTGCGTACGACATGGTCCTTTCGCTCGCGGCACATCCAGGTGTCACAGATATTATGCCTCGAGTACATCAAATCCGGTAGATGTCGCTTTCAAGCTCTACGAAGGAAACTCCGCCTCAAAGGCATCTCCGCTCATCATTCTGCATGGACTATTTGGCTCGAAATCGAACTGGCAATCATTGTATGTTGCAGTCAAGGACGCTCATACCTTTTATTGATCAGTTTCAGGGCCAAAGGTTTTGCCAGAGATCTAGATAGGCCGGTGTATGCTCTAGATGCCCGCAATCATGGCGAGTCTCCACATGACCCTAATCACAATTATACAGTCATGGCGGAAGATGTCAAGAAGTTTATTTCCGATCACAACTTGCATGAACCGATCGTCGTTGGTGAGTAAGGCTTCTTACTCAGTCAGATCCGACATACTGACAGCCGAAGGTCATTCCATGGGTGCAAAAACAGCCATGACTCTAGCCTTACGCAATCCGACCCTGATAAAATTACTGATAGCCGTGGACAATGCTCCTGTCGATGCTACCCTCTCCTCTGATTTCGCCCGGTACGTGCGGATCATGAAGGAGATTGAGTCGGCTCAGATGCTCAAACAGAGCGAAGCGGATGCCTTACTTGCCACGGAAGAACAAAACATCGGCATCAGACAATTCCTCTTGACCAACCTGATTCGTGATCCTGGAACAAAGGTCTTAAAGTGGCGAGTGCCCCTCTCCATCCTTGGCAGGTCCTTGGACTTTATGGGCGACTTTCCACTCCTTCCTCACGAAGCACAATTCAAGAAACCGACCTTGTTCATCCGCGGCACGTATTCCAAATACGTCACTGATGAGATGATTCCCTTGATTGGTCGATTCTTTCCCAGATTCAAGATTGCAGATATCGATGCTGGACATTGGGTACATGCTGAAAAGCCGGCGGAATTCAAATCAGTCCTGACACAATTCATCCTCGACGAAGAGGTAGGTTTCCCCCCATTTCTTTGCCTCAATCGGTCAACCTCCACTAACGATCGAAAACAGGAGAATCTCATGGAACGCAACGAATCTCTCGACTCTGCAGCAGACCGGTATAAATCATCCAACCAGACCGCATCCTCAGTCTCCCGTTCATCCCGTCCTCACCAGGCCTCCAGCTCTTCACCTACCTCCTCAACCCTGACACCGACATCTTCCTCACCACAGCCTCTTCGAGGCCCTGGACACAGTCTCCGCCAGTTTTCCAGTACTGCGTGCAATCTGACGACTTTGCCATACACCCACGACCCGACGACACTGACCGATCAAGAGTACTACCGTCTAGCAGACTCGAGTCTCAACCAGATCCTCACGGTCTTGGAAGAAGAAGCCGACAGGAACGGGAGCCTCGACGTCGAATACAGCGATGGCGTGATGAACATCACCATCGACAATGTCGGCACCTATGTCATCAATCGACAACCACCCTCCAGACAAATCTGGCTCAGTTCCCCGCTCTCAGGCCCCAAACGATTCGATTTCGTGCAGGGTACCGGATGGGTCTACCGAGACGGCACCGTCCTCAGAGAATTGCTAGAGACGGAGTGGACGGAGAATGGCGTACCCGTGGAATTACATGGCCTCGGACTCGTCAATGACCGATGAGACTCTCCATCTCAATTCTAGACAAGAACATCAAGGACGGTGGGAAAAGCAAGATGAAGGACGAGAGAAATGTATTAAGAATGCAAGAGGCCAAGCGCTATGTTAATTAGTCGTAATCTTTCCTTCAATTCCCAAGCGGGGAAGAGATGTCTCAATCGTCTTCCATTTTATGCACAATGACTGCTGGTGAAATGTGCCAGACATTGGAAACGACACGAATCCAGATCGATTCCGAATCACGAGACTCGACAGTCTCCCGTTTGATGACAGGACTTGCAGCCGGCTCCGCGTCTGTTTGCCATTCATCGAGATGACTGCTTCTTAGGAGAGTAGATAGTCAATAACCATCGTCACCATCAGAGAAATCATCGCTGAAGAGATGAGAATGACTGCCAGCGAGAGCCCGGGCATGTCCGGGGGGGACAATGGGAGGTGAGTACTCGTCTGCTTCATCAAAGGTAGCAGGGTCGTGAAATATATCACCTGCAACGGGCGTGGATGTCGTCGTCGTCGATGCATTGTTATTGTAGTTGTTGTCGCTGTTGTCGTGATTTATGCCCTCATGTGGAGCATGGTGGGCCTTATGAAAAGTCGCGCTGTGGATTTGTGCGTCCTCGTCGTCGTCAAAGAGGTCGTCTAAGCTACTCTGAGACATCGGGTGGGAGGGATCGAGCGCCTGATTCTGAAGATCATCCTGCTCTCCATTCTCAATCTCCGGCACGGGCGAGAAACTTTCAGGAGGTGATGTGGTGTTCGAATCGACGAGACCAAACACACTGTTGGCGCCCAAGGGATCATTCTCTTGAGCAGGAGAGGTAGAAGAGTCTGGCGGCACATTAGTCTGTGACTTCTCGGTTGTGCCATTCAAGATGGACCCGACTGCGTCGCGAGTCGGATCACGCCAGGCAGGTTCGGCACCAGTACTGTTAGAATGTGAACCGAGTTCGAGATGTTGATCTTGACTCCTGTTATCCTCTCCATTCGTGGTTGCGCCTGGTGTCTGAAGATTCTGTAATGGTGCATGATCGTCCTGAGGCACAGGTGTCGTACGAATGCTTGTGAGTGGCGACAGATTGCGATGAAAGTCGATGGGAAAATCATTGATTGGCTGTGCTCTGGATTGAGCCTGAACGTTCTCAGGGTGCGACGGTGCAGGACGGGGCCATTCGTAAAACTGGCCAAGTGAGGTCGTGGTGTCGACATTCAAGGGCGATTGCTGCGCTGCATTCTGAGGTCTATCAGAATCGCGTGGTAATTCCGGCAAAGTCATGGACGGATCCATGCTATTACTGTGTTTTACACGTTTCGGAATTGTCGACGTTTCTTCGTCACTGTCTTCGGTGAGGTCAATACACACCGGTAGGACTTTCCGCTTCTGGACAGGGTGGTTGTTACTAGGAGGTTGGGATGCTGGACGTTGTACGTCTAGCATTTGATGCTCATCTAGCACTTTGGGCTTTGTCTCGGTCTCAGCCTCATCGTCCGTGTCACCGAGATCGAAAACTTCGTGCTCACCATTTGCAGTCTCACTTTTGATGGCTTCCTTGTTCCTTGTGTCTGTATCGGAGTCGCCAGGAACCTTCCATTCGCCGTGCGGATCGACCAAGATCGAATCAACATCGCTACTAACATGTTCCAAGATGTCTTGAAAGTATTCGTCCACGGCAATTGCTTGCAGTCCACTAATTGAAACATGACAGATTGGACAGCTCCATTGCGGTGTCTGTTGGTTGATACTCAAGAACGCCATGGCATCCCAGCACTGATTATGCTTGCAATACGTTGAACGACAAGGCAGCGTTATCCTCATATAGGAAAGAGGGTCCTTCAGGGTGAGATCGAACGAGGCCAGCTCGATATCGTCATCCTCGGGCTTTTGCAGCTTCGCCAACACGGATCGCTTCGAGAATTTGTTACCTGTTTTGATCTTCTCGATGAGATCCTCGACTGAAAAGGTCCTCAGAAGGACGACTTGTAAAGCGAATTTCTTGTTCGTATCGCCGCACGAATATGTGATGTCGAGTCTATTAGACAATCCCGGTGTCCTGTCCATATATCCCGTGATATCAGCCGGGGGAATCGTGCCTGGCTTGTTCTTCATGCCTTTGAGATTCGCGTGGAGTTTCCGAGCATTGATCTGCACCTCGCATGGATTCGGGAATTCCATCAGCAATTGACGATTGGGATTGTAGGAATGGGTGCTCTCTGCGCACATTGCGGCCACCGTGTACGTGTGCGGTTCAGCTTGCAATTTAGTCAGCGCTGTGGCACTGCAGATGAAGGACACCGACACAGTATTACGATTGGAGTCTAGGAGTGGTCAGTTGAGTATTGAACACATGAACGATAACCTACTAGGAAGTGAAGCTACGTTGGACAATCTCTCCGCAATAACGTAGAAAGGACTCGCTCGGAAATGTAACTGCTGAGGCTGTGTCACTGGCAGCGATCTAACTCCTCCTGCGAATTGACTATAAGGCATGCCAAGTGGCGATGAGTGGAGGTTACGCGAGCCGTTGGCAGTATGGTCTGGAGCATGGAGACCTTGGAAAGGCACACGCACACCCGGACGGGGTATCGAGACGACTGGCGAATTTCCTGGCGAACCGCAGCGCAAGATTTTGTTCTTCAAGACGTTGTAGCGAGCGACATCGTTGGCTGATCTCAACAGACTGAGGTGATTCGAGACTCGGTCAATCAATGGACGCTTATTTCCAGAGGTGCTCAGGTGCACTGTCATCGAGTAAGTAAGGCATGAGGACGACCTTGAGCATGGGTGATTTACAGTCTCTGAGGATGTCCTTCAGGTCGGCCACTAAAAGTCTCGTCTCGAGAAATCGCACAACTGAAGCATAATCGCTGAATGGACTTGCCATTCGGCATGCAGAAACCAGACCTCGAGCTTCACCTCTTCCAGCAAATCCACTTACGAATCGTCCGTCTCTGGGCACAGCATGCGCTAATGAGGCCAGCAGGCCTTAAGAAACGAAGTGGTGAGCCTGCGATGTAAGGACGAGCAAGCGTAGGCGGTGATCAGCAGTACGATGAATACGAAGCAGTGCGTCGGTGGGCGAAAGGAAAATAAAAGTCGACCTTTTCTACTTCTCAGGTATCGGCACGATCTTGTCACAGGCAGTCCAGTCATGGCCAAATCAATCCGATCTGCAATCAAGAAGCGATTCAGGTCTCAGAAGAGAAGCGACCGTATCTCTGTCGAGGATGAGCGATTGGCGAGATTGTCGGCTCGACTAGCCGCTCGGCAGAAAATGAAGTCTGAGCACTACACCGTTCAAGAACAAGAGGCAGGGGCTTCAGAGATAGAGGAGACTGATGAGGTCGAGCCGATGGACATTGAGGTCAAAAAAATCAGTACCTCAGGACCGAGGGGCAGCGCACGGGAAAATTGGAAAGGTGAGTGCACATAAGCTTGCAGGAGTTGCGACTGACGAGAGTGCAGGTGGAAAATTTCTTGCCAAGAAGCGAGCGAAGTCTGTGCTCAGTGACAGGCGTCGGAAGAACAAATGATCATGATATTTCATACGTGATCTGTCCCAGCAAGAGACTTGACAGTCTGACTTCTATCAGAAGCACATTTCAGGTCTTGGAGATCCCCACAGCTTCACGTACTTTAGCGTGCAACGACGTTCGTAGCGCATGGGAAAACAGTTTCGTGATATGAGTTGTTAGCAATTCCGTAGGCGTTTTGGCGAATGTAGCTCTGGGCCGTATTCTTTAGTCGCATAGCACGCATCCTTCACTGCCTCCAAGCCCGAAGTATCTTGTCTGTCAGGGCATGTATCCGTCGATAGTCGACTGCATGTCATCCGCCAAGAAATAGCCAAGACATGCGTTGCACGTGCGTTGCGTGTCAGACTGAAACGGAAACAAACTCAGCTGCGACTTCCTCTTCCCACTCGCCCGGTCTGCTCATCCTCAGTCATATCAACAGACAGAGAGGATCTGCTTTACGTTTGCTCTCAGACAGGCAACATTACGATCGACAGGCTGGATTGCTGCGACAGAGCGCATCTTAGGCGCAGACGACCTCGGGAGACGCATAGAGGCTCATGATTGAGGATGTCACCGCACATTGCGACGGTGCCCTCGACAAGGATGAAAAGACTGGAGGACAACGGTCTCTTTCGCGTTTGCGACCGCGCTTACAGTCTGCAAAATGCCTTAGTCTCCTGACCATCTTGTCCCTCTCTTTCCTAGCACTCGTGACATTCTCCTTCAAGACACGGCAACAGGATTGTCCGGGCTGTAATATGTCGTACATGTACCCGTCCTATCGACATCTCTACGGCTTTGATCTCGAACACACTCGTTTCGCACCCAAATACTCTCTTTATCTTTACAGGGAGGAAACGATAGATCTCAATCAGGAACCTCATGGTGTGCCGGTGCTCTTCGTGCCAGGCAATGCCGGCAGTTACAAGCAGATCCGTCCAATCGCTGCCGCAGCTGCAGCGCAGTTTCAGCAATCTCTTAAAGCAGATGGGGAGATGCTACAGGAGGGCAAGAGAAGTCTGGACTTCTTCACGGTGGATTTCAATGAGGATTTCTCAGCATTCCATGGCCAAACGATGCTCGAGCAGGCAGAATATCTCAACTCGGCCATCACCTACATTCTCTCGCTTTATACAGATGCCCGTAAGAGCCCCTCAGATCGTTCTTTACCGGATCCATCCAGTGTCATCATCATTGGTCATTCGATGGGAGGGCTCGTTGCACGCTTGATGCAAAGCATGCCAAATTATTTGCCCAAAAGTATCAACACCATTCTTACCATGTCGACGCCTCATGCCATTCCACCGGCGCCTTTCGATCCTCAGATACAGCATATCTATGATCAGATCAACTCTTTTTGGCACGCCTCATTCAGCAATTTTACCACTACCAATTCTCTGGAAGATGTCTCTTTGATCTCCATTGCGGGCGGTGGTCTCGACACCATCGTCTCATCAGATTATACATCACTGCGTACCGTCGTCCCTCCTTCCAATGGCTTCACGGTCTACACGAGCACGATTCCAGAGGTCTGGATCAGTGCCGATCACCAAGCTATCTTATGGTGTGACCAATTCAGACAGGTCGTCGCTCGTACACTTCTGGAAATCGTGGATGTTCGAAGGGCCGGGCAGACCACACCGATCAGGCAGAGAATGGCCGTCTTTCGGAAACACCTTCTCTCCAGATTAGATCTGACTGACCAAGCTCGGGATCTATCCAAGAGTCATCTGACATCGCTGAAATTTGGCCGTGACGGCAGCGGGACAGCACACCGGATCGTCCAAGGACGATCTTTCTACAAGACCTCCGATGACCCGGACGCTTCTGCCCTGGACTTGATCTATCTGCATGCTGATGCCGCTTCTTTCCAGATTTTGAGTAACATTTCCCCACAAGCCGAAAGCGATACTGCTGGTCTCCACGTATCGCTCTGCAGACGTGACCCCTTTGCAGCTGGACTGGACTCTGGTAGCATCGATCTGTCCTGCTTGGACATTACAGGAGACCTTTCTGCATTGCCGAGTCAAGAAGATCTTGCACACGACGGAAACTCCAATCGTCTCTACTTCCTGCAGTACGATCGGGCACTCTTTGAAGGATACGAATTTTTAGCTATTCGTAGCATGATCTCTTCTGAAGACCACTTCGTTGCTGCTGAAGTTTCGACACTCGGATTGGTAGCTGATGTTACCACGAAACTGAGCATGTTCAATCTCTTTTTCGGTGGTATCCGCATTGTCCTCGGCAGAGCTAATTCTCTCATGTCAACTGTCAGGATTGATACTTCAGTTAGTAGCATGGTTGCCTTCACTCTGAGTGTTGTACCTCAGACCTGCCAAAAAGGTAGGATGCCGACATTGACCAGACATTTCTCGAGGGTACTGAACGAAGCTAAATACTATGTCGGAAAGACCAAGATTGACATCAGCGTCCACGGTCAGGCGCCCTTTCTACCACGAGTTCCCATTGCCGAGCAAGGCTTGACCATACAACATTGGCCCGATCCCGGCTGTACAGGGGCGATCGATCTGTCACTCAACGTGGATTACTTTGGCTCTCTCGGAAAACTCGTCATGCGGTACAGAATCGTGGTCGTCGTTTTCCCACTGGCTATAGCCTTCTTGGTTCTCTGGTTGCAGGTGTGCATCTACAACGATAGTGGCACGTACATCAGCTATCAACAGGGCTTACGCTATCTGTGTCGCCGGATACTGCCTGGAATGTTGGTGATCGTGTCTGTAACAAATATTGCATTAATCTCCCTACAGTCTGGAACCGAGGAGACGACGAGTGGTGACATGTTTAGCAGTTCTATGGCCTCGCAATATCACGTACAGGTCCCCAACGACAAATTTCTGGGTCTGCAGGACTACTTCCTCTGGTGGCTAGCACCTCTCTTCATTTGTGTCAGTCTCGGCTTACTGAACGTCATGTCTATCTTACTGGATGGCATGATACGTTTGATTGGGATGGCAATCACACTCTTCAGAGGCTCTTCGAGCTTCACGGTCGACAAGCCTGTGCAGAGCTTCAAGAGACGGCTAATCACAACGGTGCTTTTACTAAGCATCGTCTCCTTCTTTGTTCCGTATCAATTCGCTTTCATCGTGGCCTGCATCGTGCAGCTCATCACTTGTGTCCGAATAGTGCGAACCCAGGATGCGCATCACCGCAAGGCATACAACTTCAATCTGACAATCTTCGTCCTCATGGTGTGCGTCTTGCCAATCAACATTCCAATCTTGATTGTCTGGGTCAGAAATATCTCGATACAATGGTTCACCCCCTTCTCGTCCCATCACAACATCCTCAATATAGCTCCAATCGTCCTCCTCGTCGAATCTCTCACGAATGGTCGACTCTTTCCACGCTCTTCGCGAATCAGTGGGAATGTGTTGGGAGGCATCCTCATGCTCATGTCAGCAATCACTCTACTCTATGGCGCCATGTACACATATCTCCTTCATCACCTGCTCAATATTCTGGCAGGAGGCGTCTTTCTGTACCAACATTATTGCATCTATTCTACAATTCAAGGGGCTCATCCGAGCAGTCGAAAGACTTAAGAATTCCTTTATGCTTGTAACACCTATTAATTCTTCCACTGAGCAAAAAAGGTATTAGATGTTGTTTCGAGCACTGGCGGCAGGTAATTCGACAAGAAAAAGCACCGGTATACTACTAATTTTCTCTTTTTTGGTCAAAATACATCATTAGTAATCTATAATTACAAAACTGAGTCCTTGGACGCACACGGTCATCCTCTTGAGACCTTTTTCATTCCTGCCAACAGTTCTCATCATGCCAAGATTTGCTTGAAATTCTTATCTGCATTGTATGCACGCACCAGTCCTGAATTCAGCCATTTTTTCGTTCTTTTGCAAACTTCCTATAACTGGACTCTCGATGCTTCATGTGTTTACAACGTTTGTTCCGCTTCGTCTGTGTCGTTCAGACCAGGGCTGAATCGCCTCAGGCCAATCTAGCAAAAGATGTAAGCAAAATGGATTTAGTTCTGAATTGAGTTGAAAGGCGTGCTTACATCAGACAACCATGCATTGTCACGAGCTGTGCTCCAGACCTCGTGAGTCATGATCTCCGAAGCTTCTGAATGCCTTGATGACTGGTCCAGAAGAACACTAGAGGTCATCTTTGAGGTCTCTCTTGGAGTACATGAGAGAAGGGGACATAGACAATTCCCACAGGATTTGGGAAGACTATGGACTTCTTCGGAGTCCGCTTCGACTTGTGTTAAGGAGTCGAGACTTGGAAGTCTTGGCTGATCAGAGGTGTCGTGCTCCTCAGTGAGCTTGTGACGCGTTGTCTTCAAGCCGAGATCTGGTATAACAATTGGTTCAAGAACAGATTCTTCCGGGATTGCCAAGTCTGCTCCCAAAACTGTGTCCGAGGATGAGATTCCAGCAATCATGAACGGCCGGCTGCCTTCGCAAGGCTTTGTATGTCGAAAAGCATGGTCTTTGAGTGGCGTGACAAATACATTTTCTTGTGCGACCAGACGGGCCTGTTCGGGGTCTTGGTTGGGCGATTCTTCAGGAGGTCTATAGTGCTCTCCATCGCTCAAAGAGCTATGGCTAGTAGGGTCCATTGTTCTTCCACCAGATTCAGCGCCTGGATATTTGCCAATGTGGTTGGTGACCGATATGCCTTGTTTGCAGCTGTCCTTAATTCAGTCGACCCAGTTTGGACTAGATCCAACGAGTCTCTGAACGAGAAGTAACTCCTTGAGAGCACGTAAGTATTGCATTCAAGGCTCAAGCGAGGTGCAGTGCGAAGACTGATCATGAAGCCTGATAGCATGTCCACGTATGTGTTCTGGAGCAGTTAGCTTGACTGATCAGCAGTGCCGTGATCAACAACAATGACAAAGTTTGGACGGTATGATGGACAACAAGTCCACGAAGCACCGGGCAGACTCAAAACCAATATGCAAAAGCATTTGAGAAATACAGAAGAATTTGTGCTACAGTCCTGTATTCTAGAGCTTGTACTTGCTGATCAATTCGTCGCAGAGTTCTACAAATTGCCGGCATAATTGCTCATTCTTCGCAACAGGATTGGGTGACGTGATTCTCATATTGCTCCAATATCGGCCGGTAGATTTAGTAGGCTCAAGGGCTGACGCCAAATAGACTTGCGTGGCAGCACCTTGTGCCAAAGGTCTCTCGAAGAGTTTGTAAACGACCGGGAAGACATAGTTTCGCAGCACAGCGGGATATTTGTCTGCAAATTCGGTTCTGACGGTACCGGGATGTCTATAATGTCAGAAAGATGAGAGACGTGGCCAAAGACAGGATCCTTACACACTATGAACGAGTGGTCCATCCTTCAATTGTTGTGACAGCCCGCCGGCCATGAGCACTGCCATTAATTTCGAGATTGGATAGTATTCGTTCGCGGATACCTTTTTCGGGTTTGCATAGGAATTGATATCGAACGAAAACGTGAATTTTGAGGCCAGTGACGAGAGATAGATGATACGACTCCTTGACTCTTTCGTGTTGGCTTTTTGTAGAAGTGGCATCAGATTGACAGTCAAGAGATAGTGTCCCAGGTTGTTTCCTTGGAACATCTCGTCGAACCCGTCGGCAGTCTTCTTCGCGTTCTCTGCCAGACCACCGACTCCAGCATTGCACATCAATACATCCAACTTCTTCTCAGAATCTAATAATTTTCGCGAGAGTTTGTTCACACTTTCCATGGAGCAGAGATCAAGCAATTCAACCTGAAGACCTTTGTAATTGGTCGAGTCCTCAATCTCCTTTTTCGCCGCTTCTCCCCTCTGCACATTGCGAGTAGTCATGATGATCTTGGCCGGTTTCATCAGAGCCAGCTGCCTCACCGATTCTTTCCCAAGTCCAGCATTTGCGCCGGTCACTAGAATGATACGGCCAGAGAGGTCCTGTACGGGTGCGTTCAGATCCGTGTACACAAAGGTTTCCTGGTAGAAATCGCGGAAGACATCATAGATTCCTGCTAGAGCCATATCTACTACTAGGGATGTATCGAATCCAGATGAATTCTATTAGATATGATTTGTCAGATTTGTCTTCGACACACTGCGTGCAGTGAGTGTCCTTTGCGGGGAGACTCCCTCCTTCACTCCCATTCATGACGGTTCCCGGACACGTGCAGCGATTCCACAATCGACTTGCCCTTCAGCATGACCTAGGAAGGCACAGCGACTATTCAGCGTGCCATCTGGTTATTCTGTTTCGGAGAGAGCCCAGACAATCCTTTTCCTGCTTCCTCATGGCATGTAATCTTCGTCTGCATGTTATGGGCTCCGAGAGTACTTCTTATCCTCTGATTCTTCCTGTGAATCGTGCCTTGAAAGTGGATCACAAGCTGTGGGGTAATGTGCTCACGTGATTTTGCCAGAGCCGCCGAAGTTCTGCTGCAAGATTTTCTGACGATGCAGATATCAGGCCAAATTCAACTAGTAATTTCTGTTATATTGCATCAGATCATATCATGGCGCCTAAGAAGAACAAGGGCGCGAAACTCTCTCTTGCAGAGTTCAACGAGACTGCTGGAGGTGGCAGCAATTGGGCAGATGAAATGGATAGCATGCCGTCAGCAACGGCTGGCTTCGCCTCTGCTCAACCAGGATTTGCCTCAAGTCAGTCTGGCTACGGCTCTCAAGGAGGCAGCGGAGGTTACGGTGGAAGCGAGAGGAGAACATATGAGTCGAGCGCTTCTCGAGATCCCATCTTCGCAACAAACACTCGAGGTTCAGACATGGAACGGGCTGGCTGGACGACACGAGCTGAGGTTCCGTTTCCAGACAGACCTCCATATACAGCACACATCGGCAACTTGTCATTCGATGCCACAGAAGCTGAAATCGGTGAGTTCTTCGCCGGTGCTTCGGCCGATGTCAAGGGCGTGCGTTTGGTCCGTGATCGTGAGACTGAGCGCCAGAGAGGCTTTGGTTACGTCGAATTCAACGATGTCGAGTCTCTGAAGACTGCTTTGACTCTATCGGGCTCGCCTGTAGCTGGCCGTGATATCCGAGTGACCGTTGCAGAAGCACCAAAGGGTGGATTCGGTGAGCGAGAACCAGAGCGCGATCTTGACTGGGGATCTGCTCGTAGTGCTCGTGGACCGCTGCCGCCAATGGAAAGACAAAACAGAGGCTATGAATCAAGGGGCGGTGGTTATGAATCCAGGGGTAGCGGAGGTGGTTACGAATCAAGAGGTGGTGGTTATGAGGCCGCTGGACGTGATTATGAATCAAGGGAACCACGAGCTCCTAGAGAGCCTGAGCGTGATCTCGACTGGGGATCTGCCCGAAGTCGTGGCCCATTGCCATCTGCCGAGCCTAGTCAGCGAGAAGGAGGCTACCAAGCCAGACCTGCATACGGAGGCGAAAGAAGAGACTCAGAACGTCGCACATACGGTGGCGACAGACGTGATTCGGATCAGAGACGAGAAAGGGATAATGGTCCGGATCTCGACTGGGGACAAACTCGACGAGGACCAGCACCTTCGTCGGATGGACCAGCAGCACCGGCTGAACGCAGAAAATTGTCTCTTGCCCCGAGAAGTGCTGCAGATGGTACCACTGCACCTGCCGTCTCCTCCCCAAGCTCAGCAAGGCCGTCGCCATTCGGAGCAGCCCGAGCAGTAGACACCTCAGCTGCAGAGAAAAAGGCTGAGGAGAAACGTCAACAGATGCAGCGGGAAAGAGAAGCAGCAAATGCAGCTCAAGCAGAGAAGAAGAAGGAGCGCAAATTCGATTCACGTACTGACAAGCCATTTGATATCCTGCGAAAGACGGAGGACCTTGCGATCGACACCGACGAGCAAGAGGCGGCCAATGTCGACGTCAAGGCAGACGCAGAGCTCGCTGCTATTGAGAAGAATGAGGCATCAATCGAGCCGTCCGAGCCTGTTCCTGAAAGTGATGGTTGGAACACAATCAATAAAAGCAAGAAGTAGTATATCATTCAAATATGACTGTGTGGAATGCTGGGTTCTCAAATTTGTTCACAGAATGACCATCACCAGTACCAAGTTCAAGATATACAAAGATGAGCTTAATGCGCCGTGTTCCCGGGTTTTCCCAACCGACCATAGATTTCATGATCCTACACTCGTACCTATTTGTACTTGTAGTTCTCTCAGACATGGGTTGTACCTACGCACTTGGAGCAAGTCGAAACAGCTCGACTTTCTTGCTGAGGTGTCCAATTTGACATAAGAAACATGAGCTGTCGATCGATGCCTACACTCATAATCGTCACTCATAGCAACTCATCGTACAGTGTCGAGCACAGGCAGATTGCGGCATTGAAGAATGACGAAGTTTCGCTGGTCAAAGGACAAGTACGATCGATGGACACGTGAATTGCTATCGCAAACAGCCTGTTGTCAGCCGCTGTCGTCATTGCTCGTCTCGTCTCCTGTTGGCATTGACACGTCCAGTCAGACCTTGGCGTCAGCAGCGGTCCTGAGGCCAGGCCAGATCAGACCAGGCCACGACACTCTGACTTCAAAGTTGACTATACTTCGGTAGAAAAGACACAAAGAACCAAATAAGAATGTCGTCTACAAATAACGCAAATCAGACCAGAGCCAGCGAGTCTGTCCCTGGTAGTTCTCGAGCAGAGGCTGCTCCTGGAGGTATGAGGGTCTTCCAAATTACAAAATCATCAGATTTTCTGATAGCACGACAGATGGCAGACATCCTACTGGTGGATTGACCTCCGGCAAGACTGCAGGATCGTCTTCGCACATGGATTCTGACGTCCCTGCACCAGGAAACACAAATCTCGGAAAAGGGGGTCCGACATCAATGTCTGGCTCTGACAACGCACATCCAGGTGCTCAGGGTACCCCGGCAGCAGCAGCAGCAGGCAAAGGTGGAGCTGGCGCAGGTCTAGCTCACTCTGATGTACCAAAAGACCACGCCAAACATCAAGGCTCGGGAAACCCAAATCAGTCTCCAGATGACGTCGAGAACAAGGATTCCAAGAAGACGACACCAGAGCAAGCAAATGCTTCAGGTGATGGTACTTTCGGTGATGGTAAATTCGATGCTGCTGCTCCAGGTGCAGCTGCAAAGGCAATCCAGCTTGAAGCCAAAGCAAGAACCGATGCTGGCGAGACTGGAAAGATCAATGTCCATGTGAATTGAGTTACTTTCTCGGATCCATCTCACGAACGTAATAATGTATGATCTTCACTTCAAAACTGTCTCCTGTGTTCCGTAGCAAATCTGGTGCTTTGACAACTCACTTTGCATCTGCTCCTTGTCATCTCGGAGCTCGGCAACCCCGCACCGGTCACGTCATTGTCTGGCAAAGCCTACATAAGTATCAATGAAGCACTCGGGCTACGCCAAGAATCCACAAAGTTATACAGACATGGATGCAATCAAAAAGGTCGTGGAGGGTACACATGGTCAATTCGACACCAAAGGAAGTAATGCACCGACACAATCGAGGCATCATCAGACCACGGCTTCCCCGACCGACGACTCTGTCGACGCCCATACGTTGAGGGACGGTGACCGTACCATCAAGTCAACAGCCACCACTGGTGATGTCAACCTGTCCAAAGCTATGGGTCACTAGATCCAACTACTGGACTGAAAAATCTTGTGATTCTAGACGCACACTGGCTCTTTCCGACAGATCAGCAACATGCTGGAGAATACATTCAAAAGTAATGTAAATGACACCATGATATAAAAGCTTTGGCAATCTCATTTGATATTGGCGAAAATGCTTCACGATCATTGTTGTATTTGTACACGTTTACTATATGTGAACATGCTAAGGTGATTTATCAAGATTGTGATGCCCTTATTGTAAAATTGTGACATGCTTGCGCGGAATCAGAGTGGTCGATAAGATTGAGAATGTAGACAGAGCAGTGATTTACTGTGAAACTCCTGTCACGATCATCTTATACAATCATACAACTATTCGTCCTACCTTTCAAGTAGAGTATGAAAGCCGCGGTGACCTACCAATCTCAAAGCCGTAGGAGACAAGCCAAGACAGAGCTCTGGTGGATTTCCCCCTAGCTGAAACAAATAAGGCGTGAGAAATACTGATTACTTTACCAAGGCTCACCATCAACTAAAGCCAAGAATTTCGCCATGTCGATCAGGGAGGACACGCCAACTAAAGCGATGGACATAGGTTTTGCGCTCGTAGTCATCCCAAGCGAAGAATGCATTATGGTGTGCTGCTTCAGGAAGGGAATCTCCTACAGCCAGAGCCAAGATGTCACTCATTGTTGTCGTTAGCCGCACGCTGCTCCTGACACCCCGAAAATATGAGCAGTGTTATCTTGCCTCGTGCACCTCATCGAACGGTCGAGGGTTATGGTCAGTGTAATGCTAGCTGCTGCCTTTTATCAATGCTATAGATATCATATATTGCCGCGAAGTATCAAAAGCCAAGGAAGTTAATATGCAAGATCAGCTTGTATCCTTGTCAATTTTACATAGACAGGATTCAAGATGCCTGAACAAGAGCACTACACGGTCACAGGCATTGCGACCGATGATCATACATGTATCTTCGAAAGGATCTAGGGTCATCGCTGAAGGAGACTACCTGCAAGAGAGGCATATCCAGAGACTATAGCTTAGAAGTCAGGTACTACTAAGAAGCTACGGCGAGAAATGAAGGGGCGCAATAGTAGCGAGAAGAGGCAGAGCGGCGGTGGCGTGGGAAGGTGGCAGCGTGAGAAATATTGTTCGATTGCGAAACGGTGTGACACTGCCGTAACCGGAGGTCAGATAAAAGGACTCAGACAGTGGATGAATAGTTCCCCATCTCTCTTTGCCTTTTGGCTTAGATCAAGTGTAGTATCTGTTCTTTTCAGTTTAATCGCTGGAATATCTCTAAGGAGATTTTTACGATTATCTTATTATTGGAAATCGCTGGTTTTCGTATTGCTTGCAGTATGGTTACTGGCACAGGTGTCCTCGCAGCTGCACTTTTTGCCTGTGACGCCGAGTTACTTTCATCTTTCGAGCTTAGCATCATGCAAGAACGAGCGATAAAAGTGTCTGCATCTTATCCACCGTCGCGTAGCTTTATAAATTTCAATTCCTTTATCATGATACACTCCCTAACTATCTATATTTGCTTAAAACGTCGTTGCCATCTGGTTTCTTGATTGTCTGAATAATCAGGCCACTCCATATCAGCCGACCAAGTACGAGTTTACGCGATTTGTGGAGAATCGTACCTTTTGATACCTCTAACAAACGCGCTGCAGAATCAACTCAAGTGGTTGCTTGTACACATTGCTCTTGACACTGATAGGGTCCCGGACTTTAGTCTACGACAGCCTGTCATGGGTCTTTTGCTCGACTGCCTTCTGCACCCGACGGAGTTCCGGGCGATCGTGCAATACAAGATATGGCATGAACCTCTTAATGCCAGAGTGCCTGAAAATGAATGTGCGACACTCAAGAGATGTTACGAATTTCTGGATCTGACGAGTCGTTCATTCTCAGCAGTCATACAGGAATTGAATCCCGAACTGCGTGATGCAGTAATGATCTTCTATCTTGTTCTGCGAGCACTAGACACAATCGAAGATGATATGACCATATCCTTAGACGTCAAATTACCAATATTACGAAGTTTCTATAAGCACATTTCCGAGGAAGGCTGGAACTTTCAGGACAACGGACCCAATGAAAAGGACAGGCAGTTGTGTTGCGAATTCGAGGTTGTTGTTACCGAGTTCAACAAGCTGAAGCCCGAGTATCGTGATGTTATCAGGGATATCTGTAAAGAGATGGGGGAAGGTATGGCTTACTATTCCGATGAAAGTATTAGTGTCATTACCCTAGAGGATTTCGACAAATACTGCCACTATGTCGCTGGGCTGGTAGGGGAGGGACTTTCTAGACTATTTGCAAACTCCGGCTTGGAGAACAAAAAGTATGCACAACTCATGGACCTTTCAAATTCGATGGGCCTCTTCCTGCAAAAAACAAACATCATCAGGGACTACCGCGAGGATCTTGATGACGGGAGAATATTCTGGCCAAAGGTCATCTGGTCAAAGTATGCCACCGACATCGCCGAATTGGCAAAGTCAGAAAATCAGCAGGCAGCAATCACATGTATCTCAGAAATGACTTGCAACGCTCTAGAGCATGCGACCGATGTTCTCCTATATCTTTCAGGACTTCGTAACCAGTCAGTCTTCAACTTTTGTGCTATACCACAGGTTATGGCCATCGCAACCTTGTCTCTTGTTTTTCGCAATCCTGAAGTATTCCAGAGAAATGTCAAGATAAGAAAAGGGCAAGCATGTCAGATGATAAATAAAGCTACAAACTTGAAGTACGTGGCTGATGTCTTTGTCGAGAATATCCGCGCTATACACAAAAGAAATCATCCATCAGATCCCAATTTCTTGCGCATCTCGGAACTGTGTGGGAAAGTCGAGCAATGGGTAATAGATGTCTTCCCACCTCGTCCGCACGATGCGTCGCAACTCGCTACAATGAAGGCAGAAAGACAAAGATTGACCAATCAACTAACACCAGAAGAACAAAAGGCAGCTGATAGGGACACGCGATACATCATTGGTGCCGTGTTTGGCTTCTGGCTGCTGATGGGCGGCTTCATGACTTTCGTAGCTTGGTTGTGTGGTGCTCGTTTCGATCTAGCTTGGGCCGAATTGACCGGCAAAGTCAAATCTGCCGGTCTTTCGACTGCGGCCAGTGTCTTGTCGGGTACCAGATCAGCGGATGACATTAGCGAGACTGTCACGGCCGTTGTCAAGCAACGTATTAAGGAGCTTTGAGGTGCACACTTGATAGATATTGAATATTGACAACTTTCATACAACAAAGTAAATATGAGATGAGCCCTTTATATTGTGCCAATGCCCGCATCGAGGACTGTATTGTTCCGTCTTGACTTGCGTCCAGTTCAACTGGTCATTGTCTCATAGAGCATAAGGTCACAATTGCGAATAGACCTTGACAAGGGAACCCTTTTTGTTTCCACACTGTCTCACATACAGTGTGGCTCCTTTGGCACCCTCCCGTGCCTATCTTTGATGGCAACTCCAGAGTGGGGCCACGATGATCTCACAATCTAGATAAGATGGTCGATTTACCATATTGAAATCGCATCACAGTCGTCTCTTTACACTTTCCTTGTGTTCAGTGATAGCCAGAGCGATCACAAAAGAATATGTCTATCGTCCTAATTGTTGGAGCTACGGGCAAACAAGGTGGAGCTACAGTGAAAGCTCTGCAACAAGCACTTGATCGTCCCACTATTCGCATCCTGACGCGCAACCCAGAATCGGCTCGTGCGAAGCAATTGAGTCAACAGGGAATCGAGATCTACAAGGGTGACTTGTCCGATCGTGCGAGTCTCCTGGCTGCACTTGATCAAGTCAATGCTGTCCACTTGGTGACGGATTTCACTGGCCCAGAAGGTGCCAAGGGTGAAATTCTTCAGGGGAGACTATTTGTCGACTGTGCAAAGGAACAGGGCGTGAGTCATGTCGTCTATTCCTCAGTGGCAGGCGCGGAGGATGCGACCAATGTCCCTCACTTTCATAGTAAGCATGTCATTGAAGAGTACATCAAGGCATCTTCCATGACGTATACGTTTCTGCGGCCTACAGCGTTCATGGAGAACATCCCACGGCCAGGCATCCCTCGCTATTTCTTCTACGGAGGTATGAAGGCCATCTTTGGCAATCTGAAGATCTACAACATTGCAACGGCAGATATTGGCAGAGTCGCTGCACAAGCATTGACACATCCGGAGCAGCACAGAAATAGGATCATCCATCTTGTCTCGGACATTGCGACAGTCGATGAAATGCAGCGCACTCTAGATTCAGTGGAAGGATATACAAGCTGGCGAGCACCACTTCCTCAGTGGCTTCTGCTGAGACTGTTGCCGAAGGAATTCTATGAGATGACAATTGTGGGTCAATCCTGCAAGGATCTTCTATGTCTGGCCCAATACTAATTCTTCATAGTGGCTACAAGACACGTATGGTCGGAATGCCATGCCTGGCGACATCAGTGAACTCAAACAGATTTTGGGTGAGGTCGAAGACCTGCGAAAATGGGCAGAGCAGGACAAGGCGTCGAGGGCAGCAAGAGCCTGAGGCATCCCTGTGAGAGGAAGAGGAGAGATAGACTGTAGTACAGAGAACACGAGCACTGACGGAATGATTTGAGGAGACGGAGGAATTTGCGCCTGATCGGCACGCAGCCCAGCCAATCAGAAAGCCGTCATCGTGACGACGACGAAAATCTGGGGTCGCCCACTTCTTACTCAATGTCCAGGCTGAAGCACGACACTCTCTGGGCCATAAGAAGGGCCACTCCCTGCTCCTCCACTTCTTACCGTTTTATAGATACACGTATAATCGTACACGCATACAGAATACACGGCAAAAATGGTGGTAGGGAGACTTCGATAAAGCATGAGGAGGCTCGAGAACCGTGCTGACATGCTCAGGACATTATACTCTACGGATATGATCTGGCTCCGAATGTTCAGAAGGTCTTGCAGACTTTGGCACTCTTCAAGATCCCTTACAAATTCGTCGAGGTTCCCAGGACCCTGCCTCGGCCAGACTTTACAGAGATTGGCATCACCTATCGACGTACTCCTCTGTTGAGTATCGACTCTGACATGTACGTCGACACAGCTCTCATCATTGAGAAATTGAGTGATATTGCGGCCCATTCAAAGCTCGAGTTGGACACCACAAATCATGTGGAGTTCTCTCTCCTCGGAAATGCCATCTTCCCACTCGCTGTCGGTCTCCTCCCAACTCAATACCTGCAAGATGAGAACTTCATCAAGGATCGAACTGAACTCGTGGGGCGGCCATTCAATGCCGACATCTTTACCGCCGCGAGACCAGAGACAGTCTCGCAATTCCTTTGTCATCTCTCCCTGATTCAAAAGAATTTCCTCAAGGAAGGCAAGACGTTCATATTGGATGGTGAGACGCCCAGCACGGCAGACATCTATCTCTACTATATCATCAACTGGGCCACTCGGTTCCATGGTGGCTCAAAGCCAGAAGTCACAGAATCGAGTCATCCCCTCATCTTCAAATGGTTGGACAATGTCCGTTCCTTCCTCGAGAACCGCAAAGTCGAGACAAAGATTGACTGGAAGGACGCCAAGGAGATTCTGCTCCTCCCGCCCAAACATGAATACGCAAAGTTTGTGCCACACATCGAGCACAATCCCCTAAAGCTTGTTCCTGGTCAAGCCATCAGCATCACGCCAGTCGATACAGGCAAGACTCACCCGCAGCTCGGGAAACTAATCAGTCTCAACAACGATCAGGTCTGTCTGCGGAACGAGAGCAACTTGGTCCTGCACTTTCCTAGAATAGGGTATAGCATAAAGGCGGAATAAAGTGGTTAGAATAAGTTCCTTTCCCCATATCGTGAAAAAGTGTGCAAAAAGCAACTGGAAAGAAAGATTTCATCCGAATCTCTTCTTGGTGGTACAATTTGTTTTGTAGTCATCCGAGTCTGTCATCACCTCCTTTAGCAAGTCACATCCTTTCAGCACTGCTGTGACCCACGATGGCAAATCAGAACACACTACAGCGCTAGTGATATGACAAGAAGGAGTTGTCCAACAGGCATCTCATCATGTGTAAGCAATATTTTAATCTCAAGCTGTAGGATGCATGTCCGAGGGGGAGTTGAAAGAGGTCTTATGTAAACATATTACTTGAAACATATGTGATCTCTGACAGCTATCAACAATATACTTTGCTACTTATATACAGAATATCTATTTACATTGCACTCAGAGTGCATCGAGTCTGAAGATGGACTCCTCTTTACCACAGTTCAACGTTTCTAGAACATAAAATTCAGAGCGATACCTGCAGCAAGAATGGTTGCGGCTCGTGAAGAGTACGCCGAGAATGAGCTCGCTGCACCGGACGATGCTGCCAGAGTAGTCTTGCCATTGACGTTGTTGTTGGCGCTTGCTCCATTGGCCCCGCTGTCAGCTGAAGTACCTCCACTCTGGCCATCGACACTGCCATTCGTACTTGCACTTGCATCACTTGAATCGCCTGAGGCTGGAGCATCAGAAGTCACAACGGACCCGTCGGATGCAATGTTGCCAGACGAAGTACTGCTCGCGGAAGAGGATCCTTGACCAGATGATGCAGTGGCCTGTGCTCCAGCTGCGACCACCACTGTTGCTTGCGCAGCAGTATCTGTGCCGGCAGGTGCAGACACGGTCACTGCCGCTGTTCCAAGACTGGCGCTTGCGGTGGCTTGACCGGCTGGAGATTCGGTGGCCCCGGAGATCTGTGCGGCCAAGGCAGCGCGCGAAGCCTGAGATTCCCGAGCAATTTGCGACGCGAGTGAAGCTTGAGCAGCGAGCACCGAGACGACAGACCCTGCTCTACCAGTTGGACTTGCAAGCTGTGCTCCGAGACTCGAGACGGAATTTACTGAATTGCCGATCTGTTGAATGTCAATGGTTTCGGAGGCAATGCCAGTTTGCACAATCGGTGCTGCAGCTGTTGCGGAGCCTCCTCTGATTGACGAAGCACGAGCACCGCTCTGACCAGCAGCGAAGCCTTGAATCGTGTCAACGGACTGGCCAACCGAGATCGTCGAGCTAGGTGTGATGCCGGACTGTGTAGCACTATTGAGTGCACGACCATCGGCTCCGACACCATTTCCAGCACTTGGCAGGACTGAACCAATTGCCGATGAATCAGCTAAGAGTGTTGCTACAGGATCTTGTGGTCTGCCAGCCAGTGTTACCGATTGAATTGATAGCGATGGCAGGACTGAGGCTGCTACAGAGTTTTGAGCTAGATTTGCGCTTAAAACATCTGCCGAACTTTGCAGGCTAGAAACATCAGGCAAGGCTGATGCAGTCGTGACTACTGTCGGCTGCACAAGATTGCCAAAGGTGGAAGAATCCGCTGTGATTGTCGTCGGGAGTTCAGTCAGCGATCGTATCGCTGGATCGAGCTCAGCGGCAATCGAACTCATTGCACCCGCTGCAACTGATGCAAGTCCACCGATTTGCGAAGTCAATGATGGAAGTGCGGAGCCAAGCGGCACAAGGACCTGAGTTGGGATCGAGGCAGAGATCCGGAATATCGATCCGCCTTGTGTAGATGGGATGATAGTCGAGATGGCTGGAATTGCGATACTCAAACCTGTTATTGACGTCGAGTCGAGCAGAGATGACTGAGTCGGTACCTGCGACAACAGTATCGATGTTGCACTGGTAGGTCTTCTTATGCTAGTTGTCTGAGTGATTTCTGAGCTCGCCGAGAATGATGCTGCATTCTCAACGATTGGAAGCGAAGTGACTTGCACGGTACCAAACACCAGCGTATGAGCTGGGACGAGATCTGTGACAGTCCAGATTGGACTGACTGACGGAAGTGTTAGAGAAGGCAACAGGTTTGTTGCTGTGGCTACAGAAGCAATGACGTTGCTTGGTAGAGAGTTCAATTCCGCAGGAGGACTCGAATGAGGGGATCCGAGGCTGCCAGCAGAAGGAGAGAGATCTGGGATCTGGACTGGTAGGGTGGACGAAATGGTTGGTGAGGAGCGGTACGACGTTCTCAATGTCGAGGCCATCGATAGGAAAAGAGAGGATTTAGCCGTGCCTGTTTGAATTGAGCCAGGGCTGGACAGTGGTGTTAGTACTGCCGGTGGCACAGTTGAGGATACTGCAGGTTTGAAGATAGGATTTGGGAAATTCGGGGAACCAAAGACTAGCGATGTCGTGATGGAAGGTGGATTTGCGAGAATGCTGGACAAGTGAGATACGATAGGGTCAATTGCACTTGGTCTTGGAAGAGCCACAGAGAGAGACACAGAAGCTGATACTGAGATGGTGACTCCATTGTGGACAGATCCGCTGTGTGATACCGAGCTGGTAGGTTGATGAGTTGAAGCTGTCTCAAGGTTGGTCGGGATCACAGCAAGAACTGAAGAGACAAGTCCGGAAAGCTGAGTTGGCGCAGCAGTTGGAAGTGCGGTCGTGATATCCCCGAGAATGGACGAGACAAGGTCAGCGACATCAGTCTCGGTTGGTGGGATCGCAGCAAGAACTG